>JAUCBJ010000310.1:0-42469 GCA_032718475.1 Nemertoderma westbladi | reverse complement strand
ATCACGGCCCACGGGTCAGACTCACTCATGTAGAACTAGTTCAAAGGAAGACTTCCCCACCCGCAAAGAAGGGAATGCATGGTCTACTGTGTACCTACAATGAGCAAGTTGTCCATTATCTGTAAAACAGACAAAGTTAAGGGACTCCCACGGGTGGGAATTTTCCGTGTAGCAGCGGAGCCAGTGTTTGTATATAACAGCCCTTGATCATTACCAAAGGGCCTCATTGCCAAAGACGAGTCCAAACCTGCAAACTGGACGAAACATTTGTGGCTTTTGGGTTACTTATAAAAAACGTGCATCTTATTTTTTGAACTAGTTTTTAACATTTCAGCATTGGGACACAACTTTTATTTAAGGCTGTTTTAAGCCTATATAATTTTATAACAAATAAAAAATATTGCTATACGCCGCCGATAAACTATAGCTGCTGTAGTAATCCTATTCAATTGATGTAATCAGAATTATAATAATAAATACGTAAACGTTTTTAAACTTCTAAACATCGGCACTGATCTGTAATAAAAATTTTAAATTTACTTTAACAAGCCTTACAACCCCCCCCCCCCCCCCCAACCCCATCTTCCTAATAAAAGTTTATAAATATATTTGGCATCAAAGTGTAATAGTTTTTATTTCATTAATTATTAAAGAAAGGAACATAATATGGTAAGTTTCCTAAAACAAACAAAATTCAACTCAAATGGGGCAAAAATATGGCTAGATGGGTTGAAGAAAAACATAGACACCTCACTGGGAACTGCATATAAAACCTACACGAAGTGGGGACTTCGCGCAGCACGAAGTTGGCAGAGCCTTAGCGAATTGACACTGTTAGGGGGTAGGTCAATTTATGCAAATAGTCACGTTGGCCCTCTAGCGGCAGACTGGAGAACTGCAGATGGATTCGCCTCCTTTGAAAGTCACAGCTAATGGTCTAATACATATCTGCCAAGTTTCAGCTTAAACGGATTAAAAGCAAAGAAATGGGAGGGCATTTAATGTTTAGACATGTGGCCCTCTAGCGGGAGACCATTGCACTGATGGTGTCTGAAAGTCTCTCAAAAATCTCAACTTTTGCTCATATTGATACCTACAAATTTTCAACTTGGCAGCTTTAAATCCGACAAAGTTATTAGCATGTCAAAATCGTAACGACGACGACAACGACGACGACGACAACGACGACGACGACGACGACGACAACTATTTGCATAAATTGACCCACCCCCTAACAGTGTCAATTCGCTAAGGCTCCGCCAACTTCGTGGCTCGCCCCACAAAGAACATTAATTTAACTTCAACTAACAAAACAAACAAACAAACAACATGGAATAAATAAAACTTAATTATTTTAGAATTGTAACAGTAAAATAAATTGATACGTATTTATAGTAATTAATAACTGGGCATCAAATAGTAGTTATTAGTAGCACCAGTATAATTAACACAAACAAGTTAAAACTGAACATTTAAATGACATAAACTATTTAGGGATGGTAATATATTGTAAATCTTCATCCTTGTAAATATAGCACGATAATGGAATTTTATAAGAACAAGAAACATAAAATGGTCACAAAAGAAACCCAAAATGTCCTCATTCCCCGGTAATATAATTACTGTACTTTCTTTCCAGAGCAATCTTTAATTTTAATTTCGATAGAAAATAAAACTGAAAGTTTTAACATGTCAAAATTTCTTTTTTGGCGCGCCAAAATGTCACTTATAAAATTACATTGGTAAAATGTAAATTTGAGTTTCAACCAGAAGCAAAAAACAGAGTGCGCTGCGCGCTGCAAGCCAGAAATACCTCAGTATAACCTGAGAAAACAGAAGAGCCAGCCTTTTTAACCCGCTCATTTCCCTCGTATTGTTATTGCGTTATTATACTGTGTAGGGTACAATTATTCCCTATAGACACATTCTATGTACTGCAGTAAAAAAATACCAACTTAACATTATCCGAAACATTGAAATACAAATTAACCATTTTACCCAATATTAATATACCGGTACTATATTATTAAGCGAATGAAACTAAATAACAACACTATAAAATTTCAGACAACTGTGCACTATAAAATGGAATGGCAGATAATAAGATCGCAAAAATTGATATAAATTTGATAAAATTGAAAAAATAAGTAAACACAAACAAAAAAATAGGGCATAATAATAATAATAATAATATAGAACAGATGAATTGATAAACGGTGTAACGAAAGAAAAAAAATTAGAAAATTAGTATAAATTGAGTAAAATATTGAACACAAGCACTGGGTAAAATCCACCTAGACTTGGGAGCGTACGTAGCCTTGGAAATAGTATTTATTATATGAAAAGTACCTACCTAAAACCCTCTCAAATGATAAACACTTAGACAGGCCCAAATGTTTTTGAGACACGCACAGAAAATGGAGAAATAGACCAGAACGGGAAAATAAGCTGAACAAAATTTCCTGCATTTCCGAATGCTTTGCATCCGATGCTCAACACCACCAAAGCTATCTAACGTACCAACACCCTAACTCAACCGATTGCCCTTCTTTGTTTTGAATAGCATTCAAAGCCCCTTATTACTCAGTCGATATTGGTTTCTGGCTGCGATGGTTGATGATCTTCCCTGTGAGGTTTATAACAACCTAACAAAACCATATGAATCAAGTCTGTATACTGCAGTAGTAGGCCTAGACTATATAGCCCTACAGTGTGGGACCTTATTACCATTGACATGGTGAGCATTCCCGGATCACTTTGGTGGCTCTGCGCACCGCGAAAACAGCGGGGTAGGGTGTTGGGAATTCCCTAACGTCCTCATATTATAAGTTAAAAATAAGAAACACAAATTCATTGGAATGGAATAATAGAAACAGATGAAACTGTATTTTAGAGAACAATAATTTATTGAAAATGGACACTAAAATATGAAAATTAACTGAAATTAACCCATTTTAATATGTATTGGATATGGGAATATAACCCTGTACGCAGATAACTAGATGATGTCCATTTTATCTTCGCTCTCTAGAAACTCACTGCCGACAGTATAGAATGTATCATCGGAAGGCTCAGCGCTGGCGTTAGAACTCCCGGGTACCACGGCCATATCGTCATGAAACCACATTGGTTCGGAATAAGCCACTTCGCTCGGGGCCCGATTGCCCTCCATGGACCACGAGGTCACAGCCGGCTCAGATATAGACGCCGGGAAGTGCGCCATCATTCCGTGTTGGTCCGCTAGACGGCAGTACTCGCAGTCGCACTCTGAAAAGGTGACCGACCGACTGGGAGTGTCTTCAGACCTACTCGAGGCCTGGGAGGGGATAAACCCCGCCTGGGAGGCGAACGCTACCAGCTCCCCTTTTGAAGGAACCAACTCATCTTGGGAGGCGCCAAACTCTTCTGAGTTGAGAAGTTGAGTACCAGACGACTGGGAGGAGTCGCTCAGACTAATCCCGCTGTCGTCACACCACGGACAGGTCGATGCCTGACTGCCCGCTGGGGGGCGCACTATGGTGTATGAACGCCTAGCTCCTGCGTGATGAAACGGCCGCTCACGTTGCCAGGCAGGCATGGTGGGCGCAATCGACATTATTTCATCGCAACACGCCCGACTAACAATCGCGCGATGACCCATTTTACTCCAAAGTATCTCTTTGGCCTTGAAGAACACGTTGTAATTGCGACGCCATGACGCACCCAGCGCCCAGGGGAGTAACTCCTTCTTCCACTCATCGTCGTCTTCCTCTACGTCTGCAGCTAGGTAAAGAGCTACGAAGAAGTTGAACACACCAAATTCTGCGACAGAGTAATTAGCTCGTTTAAAGTAAGTGAACACTATGGCCAATAGATACTTGTCGGATAGCAAACAGCATACGTCCTCTCTGAGGAAGTTGGCTATGTGACTTTGATCTAGGAGGGAGCGGTATGCTTGCATCTCGCCCTCTCGGACTATGAGTTTAGGAAAGTCATCCATTTTGTATTGTTTTACGGGGTGGGGGGTTGTTTCCTGAGAAACACAGGTGCGTCGTTTACCGAGGATTGATGACAACATAGCATCCACTAATATATTACAATTTTGTTTAATAATATATCTGAATTTTATACTGTATAAATTTGGTAGTGAGGTGTAGTAGGCCTATGCTATATCTATACAGTACTGTACGCAAAGCGTAGATTGTGTTTGTGTTCTACTTTAATTGGCATAGCTGCTAAATTTTTTTACATATTTGATGGGAACAGTTATAGACTATACAGTAAAGTAGGCACACGGTAGGTAGCATTACTCCTCTAAGTGGTGGTGACTAATTCAAATTGTTATTTATTTTACCAGTCATTCTCGGAACTATCATTTTCATTACACGTGTTAACTAAGTGTTAACACTAATAGCTTATAACTATCATGATTATTGGTATCATGATACCAATAGCAATAACTTAATGATTCATATGCTTAGCAATTACAACAACTCCAAAATACATCTTTCCCTTTCTGTGCTCAAAGTTGATAGCGGATAAATGGTGATACAGTATCTCACCGGCAATACCGCATGTCTGAAAACTTTGATGTCATTTTGCTGCAATAACAAAGATTCATCTCTGATTGTTGAAGTTTCTTTGTTGGGCTTGGGATGGCACATCGTATAGTCCCCTATTTGTATTTCGGGATTTTTGCAAAAATATTCGAATATTTTTGAGCCGAAAATATTTCGTTCCCTAAATAAGTTATAGTTCTTATCCGTACCTGTGTTATTTTCGTATATTGCAAAAATAAAACTGTAACCTATGTTATTGAGTTATGTTTTATTGTTTTGGTTAGAAAAGCCCGGCACTGTAACCTGCTCCTTTCCGTTAATTAAGAACTCTAGGGAGAAAACTGGGGAGTGTTCTCAGCCTAGGCTGAGAGGACTGGGGAGTGTTCTCACCCTCGGCTGAGAAGACTGGGGAGTCATATTTGGTGGGGAGTTATCTCAGCCTGTTACACCGGCATGACAGCGCACGGGTTTCACTTAAAATTGCCCTCCCCCCCTCACCCCCCCCCCCCCCCCCCCCCCCCCCACCTCATTCCACACTCCTCCGAAGTCCAAACATAAGATGTAATTGTAAATTCTGTGGAACTGCTGTACTAACTTGGTCACAACTAGTGGGGTGCAATCACTTGCACATATGCCTGCCACTTCCCCAATGAGTCACTTGCCAAATAAATTGATCTAAAACTAAAAACGAGTCACTTTCCCAATAAGTCATTTCCCCAATAATTCACTTGCCCATAGTAAGTTTCTCAAAATTCCCATGATTCTACAAAATTTAAATTCATACTCTTAAAACATGCGCCTAATACATGCCGCATATTTATAATTAACTAGCAAACCAGGAGCGCTTCGCGCGCCTGTCTTACTAGTACAGTAGTACAGTTAAGTACAGTAGTATAGTATCTATTAATACAGTAGATACTGTACTACTGTAGATGCTCACAAATTTAGTTTACATACAACATACAGCAACGCTTGCTACAGAAGTATATATTAATAATACAGTAGATACCACTGTAGATGCTAACAAATTTAGTTTGAATTGTCAAGCAGCAGTTGACGATGATGTGTTTCACCAACATTAATTAATTTTAAAATATATTTGTCCTCACTCGCTTAGTTAGGAAAAAAGTTTCTAAAAAATTATGAAAGTGTCACTGATCGCAAATAATTTGAGTGCATGACTTATTTGCATTAGATCATTATAAATACTTTTATATACTTAATGTAATGTAACACAGTACAATATACTATAGTATCGATAGAACACGGCCAAAGCAGTGGGATCTAAGTTCGCTTCTCTAAGTTCGCTTCTCTAAGATCGCTTTGCTTTCAACGTGGGATCTAAGTTCGCTTCTCGACTAGCATGAAAATTACAAGGCTTTTAATAGCATAAAGTGGGATCTAAGTTCACCTAGTTAGGATCTAAGTTCACCTAGTTAGGATCTAAGTTCACCTAGTTAGGATCTAAGTTCACCTAGTTAGGATCTAAGTTCACCTAGTTATGATCTAAGTTCACCTAGTTAAGATCTAAGTTCACCTAGTTAGGATCTAAGTTCATCCAGATAGGATCTATGTTCGTATATGTAGGACCTAAGTTCGCAAAGATCTAAGATCATCAAAGTCAGGCCCTACAGGAACTAAGTTCGTATTACCATCTTTTGCAGTCTAATAAGCTAGCTAATAATTATTAAAAGCACTTAAATGTGATGTGACATGTTGGCGAAGTGACCCATTGGGCAAGTGACCTAATTGGGAAAGAAACTAGCCTAATTTGTGTCAAATTTTGAGCTATACAGTAGCTTGATTATTGTAATTAAAATTTACCCGGCGATGGTGAAAAGGACAATAAAATGTGTTATTAATTCCAAAAAATATCTTACCGTTATCTACAGTATATATCAGTAGGCCTATGGAACAAGAAAATATAGAAAACATATAGGCCTAGCAGTTTAATCTTGTGCAAGGTTCTGCAACATCCTCGCCTCGGCAATAACTGCAGGCCGGAAAATACAGTAACAGTAGGCCTATACTGTAGGCCTAACGGTATTAGAATGAAAAGCAGAGCAATACGAATAACTAACCACAACCGGGTAACGGAATACTGACATGAAAATTCGCACGCTCCTGAATTTTACAATATTAATCGTAGGTCCTGAAGTCATCATCTTAAAAATTTTGGGAAATCTCTTGGCGCCAATAAAGACGATTTTGTTCAAATTCTAACTCTGCGCCACACAACAGACTGACAATGACAATTTCGCCATTACTAAACTGTATACTTCTGTACTGTAAGGATGTTACAGACTATGTTACTCGCCACGAGGCACAACACAGGGAGAGCAGAACACATGACATAGCAGTATAGAAGACGAGTAAGCTACCGACAAAACAGCAAATCCAATGTCTGCTTCTCTTTTCCATTATGTAGGCCTAATTACAAGTGTGCCGTTATTAATGTAATACCAGCACACCCTAACTGATCAGTCGCTTCGCAAACTGAAACAAAAGCTTTTACAGTCTGAATTACAAGCCTTAACGGTAGTGGAATAGGGTACAGGTGACGTGAGTTTACAAGCTACAGTAGGCCTACATGCTGCACTGGTATGTCTATTGTCTATGGGGGCTCAACGCGTACTATTGCCTGTTGTATAATAGGGCAGACAGAAACCAATATCCACTGAGTAATACGTTGCATTAATTGAATGCTAGTGGCAAGCGAAGCAGTGCAAAATTAATATGTAATGCAAGGTATGTTAGTAGGGAATAAACACACAAGGTGGACGAACACTAACTCTTTGTGTTCTGACTTGTAAAAGTAATATAAATTCTCTTAGAGAACAATGAAGATGTCTGGTTTGGTAAGTAAGGTCAGAGCAGGTCATCCAGTTAGCTTCATAATGTGAGAGCCAGCCACATGGGGAACGTTTAATTGTTTGAAATTAAGAAGATAAATAGATTTATATTACAATATATTAATTATTATTCTGAGCGCTGTTACACTCCACTTATTACTAAATAAGCAACTGAATAAAATAGTGGATTGATATAAGTACTACGGCTGTATGTCGCGGTACTATATAAAATTTCAATATTGTAATTTTTTTTTAAATATAAGAGCCACCGGCCTTTCAATTTACCTTATTTTTTTTATTCGCAGTTGTATGAGGTCCAGTGGCCTGGGAGATATATTACTTTATATGATTTTGTACGTCCTTATTTGGTACAAATGAGTGGCATAGGAATATACAGTAGTCGTCAACTTTTATGTTGGGAATTCCTATCCCAAATTTGATTATGCTAAAAATCTGATTATTATGCAGGTAATTAACACGTTTAATTAGGGATATGGCCTGCCCACTAAACCTAAATTTATACCACATTTCTAAGTTTTATGGAGATTGATTTACAAAAACATTTTTGTGAGGTAGCTTACCACCCATTTGGAGAATACCAGGTATAACTTTTTGGTCGAATTTTTATTCGAATTTGTATTTTTTTTTTTAATTTCACCTTATTCAGGGTGTCGATCGATTTTTACATGTTTTTTTCCCGGTTCATTTGTGAATTTTCCCGGTTTAAATGACATAATGTAATACATAAAAACATAATACTTTGATTTCCACTTTACCTAAATTTCATGTTAACCTTTCCTATCAAATTATATGTTGTCAAAATGTACAAAATATTATTGTAAATATTATTTTATTGTATTCAATTTAATTGCATATACAGTAATTATATAATAATAATGTGCATTATATTGAATTCTAATTTTACCTCTCAAGTTAGTATATTTTATTAAATACTAAACTGAGAGTCGTTTTAGCTCAGCTATCTCATCGTTCAGCCTGTCTACTGTTTTAGCATAAAGTTTTCACATAAAGTTTTAGCAACAATTCACAAGTTTATCAACAATAAAAACCATTTTTATCAATAAAGGGCTTGTTTAATCTACGAATACAACCCTTCCCAATACCTTTTATTTGTGCGGTTTATTTTATTGACATGGGTTACTTTTTTTAACTGTATTATCTTTTATATTTTTTTAACGTTACTCTTTTTAACGACTGCCTTCTTTGATATTACGGATGCAATAAGGTTTTACCTTACCTTTTAATTTTGAATAAATAAATAAAAATAAATAAAAAATCGGTAATACTTCTACTAACTTTGAACATGTTGTTCAAAATTCAATTACATGATATTTTTCCTAGGCATTTTCCCGGTTTAATTATTTTCCCGGTGGTTCGACACCCTGTAACTGTACGTGTTTATTAGCGCTCATTTATTATATCTTATAAATGAGCTTATGGCACGGTCCTATTCGTAGGAATACGCCTTCACGCAGTTGGCCGACATAGTGGGAATCATTACTACAGCAACGGCGCTGTGTAAAGGGAAGGGATCGCGGTTTAGTTTAGTTACCTAGATATAAGTTGTAATGGTGTTTATTACTCGAATAACGATAGGGAAGTAGCAAACTGCAACGATTCAAGGTCGGCGTTTTAAGACGTTTCGTTCCGACACAGTAATTTCCAATGTGCGAGATTGGATTGCTATGATCCACCTGAGATCCCGTAATGATGGAGTATAATGACTCATACTAGGACGGAAATTGTTTTCATATTTTTATTTATTATTTACATTATTATTTATTTCACGCGCTCCCGTAACTCCAATTCAATAACAAGGAAGGACTTACAATGCAATTAATGATCAGTAGGGTTCGTGGATTAGATTTCAGTAAAATTACTGCTGAAGTTATGATTAATTCGATACATTATTGCATTCAATCACGCGTCCATTTTCCATTTGGACAGTGGACCTGGACATGGACACCTATTTCCTTTGCACCCCCCCCCCCCCCCCCCCCTACGCCCAGGTATTTCAAAGAAATTTTGGCTGTTTACCAAATATATACATTTTGATGTATGATATTATCTTATCCAAAACAGGATTTTATAAAGTAAAATATAAGAAGTTATTTCTTTATATTTCTTTAATCAATCATTGATGAATATTATGTACAAAATATTATTATTATAAATTGCACAGGTTTACTTTTGGCTTGGATTACACATTGATTATACATATTGCACTTTATTTATAAAATAAGTGGTCCATTAATAGAAATAAAAATACATTTCAACAACTAGACAGCACAACAAATACAATGATGCAACGAGAAATGTGCAAATGTATATAATATATTGCAACATCGTATCAGTTACAAAGAGCTGAATACTGAACTATGTACGTACACCTGTACAGAAGGCCTATACGTATTTAGTTACAGCCACAACATACAATGCAAAAAATACCCAAGGTCACTGTTTCATTGGTTTGTGAATTAATTACCGGGCTGTCGGAATGCTGGCTATGTCTACGGCTAACACACGTGCATAGTATTAATACGGTACATACTGATATATGTTTATGAAGAGATTGAGAAAGAGGTCTATGCATAGTGGCAAGTGGAGCGAAGTACACTTGGATAAATTTATGAATTTATCCATCTGACAGTCGAAGTACTGAAGTAATGTTAGAAAAATAATTAAATTGCCAAATTTACATCAATAATTAGGTACCGGTAGGTGTTGGGCAGTGTGAGTTATATACCCCGGTCTGTCGGTAGCAGCTTAGTAGTATCCCCCGCCTCCCCCGCCACCCGATCGCCCGCCACCGTAGCCCCCTCCTCGCCCACCCCCATCCCGACTAGCACCCTGCACGTACGATCCATTAGGCCCGGTCACGTTCGCCGCCTTCTCTTTACCGTTACGCTCGTCGTGGCTTCGCACAAACTCGACAGTCTCCCCTTCCGCCAGCGAACGGTAACCGTCGGCGTGGATTTGACTCTGGTGGACAAACAAATCGTCGCCGCCGTGGTCAGGAGAAATAAACCCGAAGCCTTTCTCGCTGTTAAACCACTTGCAGGTACCGCGTTCAATAGCCATTGCGGAAAGGTTTTTGGTTGTGGTGAAAGATGTGTCCTAAATCTGTAAATACTAGTCTGGTTCTGGTATTGCAGTATTGAGTATTACTGTATTGCAGTATTGTGCTGTGTAGGCCTACAGTCAGACAGTTGAATGTACGGCGTTAATTAAACTATTGAAGTATGACTGTATGATACTCCAACCGGTATACCAGTATACTGGCAGACTGGTATAGGCTTTATACTGTAATACTGCTGTACTGTACAGCTGCTGTACTATGCCGTATGACAAGCGATAGCTCCAAGCTCTGTACTGCTGTACTGTATTGTAAAACGTCAATGACTGAATGATGGTGTAGACAAGCATTGCATATAAATATACTGATACACATAACAGCATAAGCTAGCTGAGTTGACAATGATGACTCACTTATTACTCAACTCCTTCCCACTAACTAGCCACAGGTATAAAGGCTTTATTAATTATTATTGGTCCACACATTCACGCAAAGGGCTGCCACTTTGTTCGGCCAATAGGAAACAACCCCGACGCAATATCTTCATTATTCATAATCGTTAACACTGACTGAGGCTGAGGCTGCCCTTACGTATAATAATACAGTGCAGTACAGTACATACACATCAACTTGTTAGATATTCCACCTGACTAATATACAATAATAATAATGAATATGAAATATATTGGTAAGCCCTAGTCAACGTGGGAATCATATTGTTGAGTTGATGACAAAATGAAAACAGACCATACGCGGTGACAATTTATTAAGTTGATATTTAATTTACAGGATGGATGGCAGGTAATTATAAATAAATATGTATGAAAAAAGACAAATTTTCGAACAAAATGTTCTTTATCAAGTCTAATATTCTGCTACTACTAGTATCGGCATGCTGCATTGCAGCTGCACTTTTAAGAATGCTGTGCCGGCTTGTCGACAAAATTGCGCCTCCACATCTCCCTATCACCCATGACATTTGCTAGATCATCCGCATCTTCAAGGCCAATGTCCTCGTCCTCTAAGATGCGTCTCAAGTAAGTCATGGGCTGTCCATCATGCTTATTCACTCCATGAGGCTGCCAAAGTACAAGATTATTGACTGGCTGGTCCTCACGGCGAAAGCAATGTCCTGCAAAACGGAGTTAGCTTTGTTCTAGTGTCAAGCTTGGGGGAACCAATGAGACACAATGTTATATAGTGTCAGGTTGGAGATGTGTGCATTGTACTTGACACAATGAACCCGGCATAGCATTATTGTGAATGTGCCATCCAGAGATTTGGTGTCCTCAGCAGTTAGAGCCCAGCATGGACTCCCATAGAGGAGTACAGGGAGTACAGGAACTACTGCTGCTCTAAATAATCGGACCTTAATCTTTTTGGAGTTAATAAAAAGACCAACACTAGAAGCACCCTGTTTTAATGAGCTGAAGATCCGTTGGGCTCCCTCTAGTGATTCTGAGAGTACTTATAAGTCATCAGCAAAGTCTAGATCAGCTACTAGTCGAAAACTACTAGTCGAAATCTACTAGTCGGAGACTACTAGTACATTACTGTATACTGAAGGCTGTATGGCGGCCGGTACCGGTGGGTCCTAACAATTTCCTAATAAATTCCCATCCATTTCAATCTACAGTTGTTATTACTGTAGTACCCACTTGTGTCTAAACTGTAGAAGTGGCTACTGACCGGACCCATTGACCGGGACCGGACCCTCTAAATACCAAATTTTCAAAAAAAATCAAAATTTTCAAAAAAAATTGCACTATTCTGGAATTTTATATTTGAAGAATTTGTATTTTTTCAAATTTCTACTTATTAAGTGTTTTATAGCGCTCATTTCTTTCTACTTATAACCTGTATAGATACTTTAGATAGTTTATTGTTTTGGTTAGAATCAGCCCTTCTGAAACCTATGGTTTTAGTGAAAACCTGGTATTCTTCTCATGTTGGTAAACTGAAAAGTGAAATATAACAGCAGAAACTCTGGTATACTTCACATGGGCCAACATGAACCTTTAAACCAGGAACCTTAGACAAGAACCTTATACAACCTCGAACCCCACACATCCATGAACCTTAAACAAACATGAACCTTAAACATCCATTAACCTTATACAACATCGAACCTCACACAACCAGTAACCTTAAAGAACCATTAACCTTAGTCAAGAACCTTATACTGTACAACCTCGAACCTCACACAACCATGAACCTTAAAAAAACCATTAACCTTAGACAATAACTTTATACAACCTCGAATCTCACACAACCATGAATCTTACACAACCATGAACCTTAAAGAACCATTAACCTTAGACAAGAACCTTATACAACCTCGAAACTCACACATCCATTAACCTTACACAAACATGAACCTTAAACATCCATTAACCTTATACAATATCGAACCTCACACAACCATGAACCTTACACAACCATGAACCTTATACAACCTCGAACTCACACAACCATGAATCTTACACAACCATGAACCTTAAAGAACCATTAACCTTAGTCAAGAACCTTATACAACCTCGAACCTCACACATCCATTAACCTTACACAAACATGAACCTTAGACATCCATTAACCTTATACAACCTCGAATCTTACACAACCATGAACCTTACACAACCATGAACCTTACACAACCATGAACCTTATACAAACTCTAACCTCACACAACCATGAACCTTAAAGAACCTATAATCTTAGACAAGAACCATATACAACCTCGAATCTCACACAACCATGAATCTTACACAACCATGAACCTTAAAGAAGCATTAACATTAGACAAGAACCTTATACAACTTCGAACCTCACACAACCATGAATCTTACACAACCATGAACCTCACATAACAATGAACAATAATTTTAAACGCCGGCATTTAACCTTATATGACCGATTCTTACTCACATTGTGGGGACGAGGAAGTTGAGTTTATTCCTCCTCCAATCTGCATGCCAACTAGTTTCCAAACTTCTACGGGTGTGAGTGGAGCGGTTAGTCCTTCCAATGTTGTCTCGGCGACGCGAACACTTGGGACCCCTAGGTCCAGAGTGACTGTGTGCCACTCACCATCGTCCAACCCGGACACAGTTAGTCGTGAGTGATCAGCTGACGACGACGTCGCCACAGCTATTGTGTCTAAATCCAACTATATCATAAATTAATAAACAGTAATAACGTTGAGATAGATATACAGTAATTATAATACATTTTAATACAAATTTTTATAAACAGCTTTTA
The DNA here is from genome assembly GCA_032718475.1 of Nemertoderma westbladi. Classification (NCBI taxonomy): domain Eukaryota; kingdom Metazoa; phylum Xenacoelomorpha; order Nemertodermatida; family Nemertodermatidae; genus Nemertoderma; species Nemertoderma westbladi. The sequence continues at coordinate 28,724 of JAUCBJ010000310.1, read as the reverse complement.
TGTTATCTTAAATTATAAGAAATAATGGTTCTTCAGTCATGTCCATGTCAAATGGTTCTTCACAAAATATTTAATTTTGCCGAGTTTATCGGAGAACATTTAACTAACGTAAAGTGCAACTATGATATCATCTGTTTCTATTTGGAGAAGAAGGCCGCCCATGGTCCGGGTTCGGAATGTAATACCGACCGAGTTAACGTAATCGTCAGCGATTGTCCTGCGTCGTCTTCCGCCAGAGGTTGCGAGTCGTCTCTTCCACTTGTATTTCTCGTTCTGCCGCAGGGAGAGATAACTTCCGTCGCCGAAGGTTAATGAGTTTACCGCTAAAATTTTACATAAAAAATAATGTTAGCGCGCGTGGATATTTCGTAAGTAGTACAATTATATTGACTTGTATGTAAAGTACTGGGCTACTCTGGGCAACTATAATGTTTCGCTTTATTTAAAACTGAAGTTAACATAAGGAATCTAAAGTTAATTTTTCCAACTATCTATAACTTTAAGTAGCTTGTTTAATAAGAGTCAGTGCAAGACAAGTCATCCATAACGTATAACAATCGTCTGTCCCTCTGGGTCAATATATAAATATCAATATCTCTTTTAAAGCTCTTTTATGAATATGAATGAATATATTTAAATGTAATAATTATCACTAAAATTTATTAATTATCATTAATAATAATTTATTACTTGAACTTTTTAAATTATTTTCTTGACCCTTTATTAACCTGGGCTGCCTTTCTGGGGCTGGTTGAGATGAACTGTCTATACAGGATTCACAGTGACAGATAAGCCCAACCCCTGAGCTGTACAGTACCAACAGGTGGGATACACACACGAATGCTGGACATGAAGAAACTGACTGCTTGGCTTGCTGGGTCAGCAGACAACCCGATTTCAGTGCTGGTAGGACCAACAACTGAACTGACCGCCAGACTACAGAGGCAGCCAACAATCACCCGCGTCTACTGTGTCTGACAACCAATAGGCTGGACGCACAGGGTTAAGGACACGTCAGAGATGACCTAATAGCTAAGCATGTTGTGTTATAGACCTCGGCCAAATGGTCCTCAGGAACAGATACATTTGAATTGGTAATACTGTAGCTGTGTTTTCTAATTGATTATATTTTTAAATATTCTAATTGACTGGGAAAGATGAGCCATAGGGTCGCCCCCGGCCTCGGCCGACTGTTTGCTTTCCTTGCTTGTTTCCTTGGCGAATTTGGTTATTTTTTTACATAATCCACCATTGTATTGTTTTTTAAATAGTTTGTAATGGGGAATAACACCGAATTATGTCACTATAATTCAGGATATAGTGAATAAGGGATGAAAAAAACCGTTAACAGAAAAAATACGCCTTTAATTTTTACAGGTATTGAAAATCACCCACTTAAATTATACTGTATATTACAGCCAATCAACAACCTTTAATATAATTTAACCAATGGGCAACAGATTCTAGAATTTAATCTTCATATTATATAAATAACAAAAACGTCGATAAAACTTGTCATACGCAAAACACTAATGATTTAAGTTGCAACAAAGTTTTATTAGGATAAATAAATAATAGAAACAGTACTGGTGATTAGGTTCCATTGCTGTGATGGCTTACAATGAGAGTGAAAATGGCGTGTTGGGTGAGGATGAGTTACTGAGTTGGGCCTTAGAGGAAGATAGAAAGAAGGATATTGTGAGTAGATCAACCAGCAGGAAAGATATGGAGAAACGGAGACGAAAGAAACGGAAGGGAAGTAAGAAGGGAAAGAAGAAGGGAAAGAAGAGCAGGTCTAGGAGTCGCCGAGGTAAAGGAAGTCGGTCTAGGAGTCGCCGAGGTAAAGGAAGTCGGTCTAGAAGTCGTAGAGGAAAGGGGAAGAAAGGAAAGAAGATGAAGGGAAGATCGAAAAGTCGGGGGAAGAAAAGAGTAGGGAAGTCTCGATCAAGGGGCCTTGGAAGAAGAGCCGATGGGAAAAGTCTTGCCAGTCAGGGAAAACTTGATCCGTGCAGCAAGTTTATGAAGAAGTTGGCAAAGGAGGATATGAAACTGAACTAATTAATCCTGTAAACTGATATTTTCCTGCCTCGCGGTCAACTATTTTATCGATATAAAGCATCTTAATTCATTAAATAATATATTCTTAGTAACGGTCCTACTGTTATCTGTCAATTACTTTATCTTTCATGCAATGATTATAAATATAATCCTACATGCCCATAACTAAAGAAATAAATTTACTCAAGAAATTCCAGAAACATGTTGCATTTCTATAACTGCCAACATATTATTATAATGTTAACTTTACTTCACCGTAGAAGTAAGTTTCGAACGCACATAGCTATTTATCACCAAATTTAAAACTTTTTGACCTATTTTGAATTCTTGTAATGTCTCTTTCAATTGGTCGGGTCCAGCAAATAACGGAAATGATCTCTAATAATTGTTCTGCGAAGGTGCATATCGATAAAGATACTTTTCAAATGCTTGTACTGTACCAGAAATTTAAACGCGAAAATGAAAAATCTTGATGCACGTAATTGAAAATCCGAACTATTTTTGTTTCTGTCCGCATTCGATCTTAAGATTTGTTGTTGAAGAACAAAGAATGGGTGTCACCGAATTACACCACGTCCTGGAATATACATAGTGTCGTTATTCAGGTACCTGCCCCCCCCCCCTCCCCCCAAATTTTTCTACAAATCTTAATGAGTTTGCATGAAATTTGAAACAGAGATAGTTTCACCTCCCGACCACTGGCACTGACTGGGTGAGCCAGGATTTTTATTTTCGCTTTCATTATTTAGCTACAAGCGTTTAAAAAAGGTGGTTGGGCCGCGTTCACAGTTCACCGAGTCAAAGTCAAAAGACAAAATCAAAAGAAAATAAATATAGCTAGCAATAATAAATAATAATACATTATATAATAATACATGGGCATTCGAGAAAAAATTACATTTCATGTGATGTGTTTTACATTTTGTCTTTTGACTTTGACTCGGTAGTGTGAACGTGGCCTAAAAGAAAGCTGGCCATAAGGATTCCAAATATGTAACACATTCTGAGATATGAGCGTTCAAAGTTTGCATGGTTATGCACCTGCGCGAAGCTATTTTATTATATTTAATAAATATTCTGGAACATTTTGTGGCAACAATTCTGGGCAACAATGCAATACCTCTTTAATCATATTACGTAGCTATTCATACATAAACAAAATGTTCTAGAATATGGTGTATTAAATAAATAGAATAAAATAGCCTCGGGCAGGTGCAAAACATCCAACATTTGAACGCTCATATCTCAGCTATTTTGCTATGAAATTCAGATTGGAATCATTGCATGGCCATCTTTCTAACTGTACCAACAAATCATATCACGGTTGAAGAATAACTGTGGTGGTGTAACTGGTGCAATATCGTCGGAGACACTTTTTTTTAATGCTTGTAGCTAAAGATTGAAACCAAAATTAAAAATTCTGGCTCACCCAAGCTGTGGTCGGGTGGTGAAATTATCTTTGTTTCTAATTTCAAGCAATCTCTTTACGATTTGTAGAAAATGTGGGCGTGTCACTGAATTACGATTATCATATTCCAGGACATGGTGTATGTGTTGAAATACAAGGGATAGGGGCGTGTCACTGAATTATGTCACTACAGTATATTTCAGGATATAGTGAATAAGGGATGAAAAGAACCCGTCAACAGATAAAATACGCCTTTAATTTTTTACAGGTATATACAGCAAATCAACCACCTTTATTATAATTTAACCAATGGGCAACTAATTCTAGAATTGAATATTGATTAAATTAAAGGTCGCCCAGTCAAAAAGACACTGCTGGGCTCAAAAGAACCGCCTCAAAGACCTGGTATGATGAATTAGTCGACGTAACGAAAAAGAAAGTAAAAGTAACGTAAAGTGAAAGTAAAGCAATCCTGTTAAGGCAGGGGCAGTTGAAGGCACAGTTGAGAGGCGGCTGTCTGTCTAACTGTAATGCTCATTGAGGGCAATCAGTTTGACCTCTCAGCTGAGGAGTTCCATGATAGCATAGCACTTAGGTATGCACTACCAATACGGTTGACAGAGAAGTGCGATGGATGCGGGAACAGTAAACTTTGGATCAGTCACTAAACTGTAGAACAGGTGGCTTGTCATTCGATTCCACAACAAGATCAGGGGTGCACATGGAGACTTTGCCGCATTAGTCTATACCCTGATGTTCAGAAAGAGCAAATTATTGGGCAAACTGTTGACGAGAATGATGACCCAGGATTACGGGCTGATCTACGAGTACCCAGGGGGTTCGGCGACCACAAACCGAGGCGTTGTTCGATTTTAAGATGATGTACCTCGACGTCCGGAGTTACTGTAGCCCGCCTACTAGGGACTAGGGTTCTGCTTGCAGAGGATGAGAATGAGAAAGCCGCAAAGCATAGAGAATCGTGCGAAGCTCGAAGAGCAGCATTCACTCCGGTAGTATACTCGGTAGAGTCTGTAGGGAGGGGACTTGATTCTTAAAGGTTATGAGCCAATTTTTTTTTAATTAGACAAAATCGGTCTGTAATAGCCAAAAGTGCCTGTTCGCGCCAAAGGGCTATTTCTCCGTTAATATTAGTTCAAATTTCTCGAAATTTCGAATATAAGTTCAGAAAAACCCTGCATCCAATTCTTTTGAACGTTTTTCCTTGAAAATGGACCGACCGAGGCGATTTTAGAACAAAAGGGGCCCAAAATGGGTTATTTTTTGGCCTTTTTGATCTAAACGACCTCAGAGCATTTTCTGCCAAATCGTTCAGAAGAATTGTGGATAAAGGCATTCTGAACAAGTGTATTAAATTTCAACTTATTTAAGTTAAAATTAGAAACTGAGAAATATACTTTTTCATGAAAAATGTCATCTGAGATATACCGTGTTTAAAGTTTAAGGAACAATTAAACCTTCTTGCTCATCCTTGCTAAAAAATATACCTAATAAACCAACTTTTAAGCAATTTTATTTATCTGTACCGTGAGAGCCTTATTCAATTGTAAAATATCGTGCTGCTCGAAGGATTGTCGAAAGTCCGACTAGCTCTTACGTTTTGGCTAATAACTCGAGTTTGAGAAAATATATGAGAAAGCGGGCTGAAGATTTGAAATCTCCATTAAATTCGGTAGTTACCCCCCCCCTCCTAATCTCTCTGAATTTGAATATTTAGTAGAAATAGATTTCGACTGCATATTTTTTATATACACCATGACCCGTAATATAGTGTCATTTTCTGATGACACGGACCCCCCCCCCCCCAGATTTTTCTACAAATCTTTATCATATTGCTTGGAATTAGAAACACAACTAGTTCCACTCACCGTCGATGACCCCATGAAGCCGGAATTTTCTATTTCGCCTTAAAAAATTTTTTATAAGCGTTTTAAAAAAGTGTCTTTTGCGAAATTGCACATCTCCAATCATCGCCATTCTTCACATTAACTTCGCTTTATAGATATCATTAAAAAGCTTGCGTTCCAAGGATTCCAAATATGTAACAATGTTTGAATTTCGTTGAGAAACAGCTGAGAAATAGGCGTTCAAAGATTGCAAGAATTATTGTTCGCTACAGGCCATTTATTCTATTTAATAAATACACAAAATTCTAGAACGTGTTATTTATTTTATGAGTTGGTGGACAACAGCGGTATGCCTAAACAATATCTATATTGCCTAGCTAATAATACATAAACAAATTGTTCTAGAATATTGTGTATTTATTAAATAGAATAAATGGCCTGCAGCGAACAATAATTCTTGCAATCTTTTAATTCTTGCAATCTTTGAACGCCTATTTCTCAGCTGTTTCTCAACGAAATGCAAACATTGTTACATATTTGGAATCCTTGGAACGCAAGCTTTTTAATGATATCTATAAAGCGAAGTTAATGTGAAGAATGGGGATGATAGGAGATGTGCAATTTCGCAAAAGACACTTTTTTAAAACGTTTATAAAAAAATTTTTAAGGCGAAATAGAAAATTCCGGCTTCATGGTAACAACCACGGTGAGTTGAACTAGTTGTGTTTCTAATTTCAAGCAATATGATAAAGATTTATAAAAAAACTGGGGGGGGGGGGGGGGGGGGGGGTCCGTGTCATCAGAAAATGACACTATATTGCGGGTCATGATGTATAAGTTTTTGACTGTTAGGCCTCCATCACCTTGTAAATAATACGTATAATGCATAGACTTACACTTTCCGCATGTATCCCCGGACTTTCCAACTGGACACTGACACGATAGGTGTGTCCAATCATCCCGACAGGTACCAACACCACAATGATTCATCGAACAGCCCTGACCAATCGGATTGCAGGATGGAATTACACCTTCACTCCTGAACAAAAAATATAACAGCAGCTGCACAAATGAGTATTATAAAATCTAATCACATAAAAAGTAACAAGTGTAAATATTTACAAAATAAACCTTTTGGGTTGTTAAGATAGTCGCCACAAATACAAATGCCGGATTAAAAAAATAATAGAACAGCAAAAAGTCGATTTGATGTACAGTAACTGGTGAAAATTCCGAACATAGTTTTATAAGTAACAGCTCACTTTATAGCGTTGCACCCTTTATTTAACACTAGATTCACCCTTGTTATGTTTTATCACAATGACAGCCATGTACTAGCTAGCACCACACTACTGCTAATTAGCACTATTTATTTTATTTACCTTAACACCATATCCAATGTAATGGATTGACCGTTGATATCGAGTTTCCTCAAGCAGCCAATGAACTGGTAATTGGTCACGTGACCAGGTCTGGACACCAACGAACTCAATGACCGCAATCCACCCACACTGAGGTAAACCCCTCGCATGTTGAAATGACTACAAGAGAAAAATAGTAAAAATTATTAATAAAAAATAAACACCAAAAGAGTTTGATATAGGTAATGTTCTTCAATAACATCACATTTTGTGACTAAAACAATTATTCTGTCCGAGTGTATTTATTTCTGCACGAGTTTGCAGGTTCTTAAAATGCGATCGAAAGAAATACTCAATACACGATGGCAGAATTCTGAATTTCAAATTGCATTTACATTTTAGGTATAGCAGTGTAGCAGCTGACGTTGTAGTAGGTCTACCTGGACGAAATTACAAGTTATAAAATTAATAAGATTAACAAAAATTAAAGTTATAATTGCCATTATAATATAATATTTTTACGAATTATTCTTTATTATGTAATAAATAATTACCAAATATCTAAATTGTATTTAACCGATGCAATATAAGCTATTACATCAAGGTCTGAACTCTGAAGTATGAAATGCGTTATTCAGCCGATCTTACACAGCAAAAATACAATATTATGTGATTCTAAGCCTAATAAATGGGTCAGATTTTAAGAAAATTTACTATACAAAAAATGCTACTGCGGCGACTGCGTCTCGAACCCAGTAACTAATGGCCAGCTCCTGCGCTCTGACGACTAAGCTAACATTTCGCACTTTCTGCAAATAATTTAGCGATAGAAAGTAACATTAGTGAACGAAAGCGGTAGTTTCATGCCGCTTTGTTTTCTATTTGAATTGGTAAAATTATATGAAAGATAGTAAACCTGTTTGCTCAATATTATTACATTATTATACTATTAACTTTATTTCAATGACGAAACTACACATTTCTTCACTATTTTTGTGATACAAGGACCCAAGTATACAATATTTTGTGAGTGTAAAAATGCTGTACGGTTGGTGACGGATTAATGACGTCACGGTGTAGGTTCTATATTTACTATTTGTGTACCTGAATTTAGATCCCAAGTGAGCGGAACACTTCCGACTGGTGTGCGGTTGATTGCAGGAATCAGCAACGATCGTCCAGATTCCGTCAGATTGGATAACTTCCACGGAATGCCATCCGCCTTCAGAAACCTGTGACGTAATATATCGGTAATTTTAGATGACGTCACCAATAATAATTCGGTAATTTTAGATAACCACACCAATAATATTTTTCACTGGTGCAAATGCATGCAGGTGGCGTACTGTAGATAGAAGAAGGTAAACCAGTTTAAACAAATATTGTAGATAATAGTACCGGGTGGACGTTAAGCAAAATTAACCATAATTTACCTAACCATAACTATAAATAAATGGAATATTAGTAAATTACATTAATGGTAAATATCCTACTATAATATACACTTTAGGGAGTTCGACTCTGTGTTAAAAATCAGAAACATTGGATGGGTGCTCAAATATTACCCACCTGGACGTCAATGCCGACTTTGCAAAAGTTGTGCCCAACAATAAGTTATAATAATATGAAACCACTCATTCGCCCATAACACCAATAATAAATTACAAATATTACTCAGCAGTTATAACATGTAGCATGGAAGGTCCATGGTCTGCATTCAATAAATTAGTAAAGGATACATGGAAAATTACTTCGAATCAACCTTACAATTTATTCCGGGCGGCAGTAGAGTCTGTGCTGCTTTATGACGCTATTGTATATCGCATGCGCATAGATTGTACTGTACATACACAACACTATGATGCTAGGCAAGTGTTAATGGTTTAAGATGCAATGCTTTCTCAAGCAACGCATGTACAATACATGTACAATATGTGTAGTAAATTCTTATCCCACATAAAACCTAGCATCACCCTGCAGGAACGACGGATGAGTCTTAACGCCATTCCCATCGCCGAACTGATCAGCATCTACATGACTTTATTCTATGGCAACTGGTAGGCGAGGTGGAACGTGGTGGTCAGCACTTGAGCAATTCCATTCCTCAAACGTCTCCAAAAAGACACGATCTCGATAATTCTTGGCTGATCGCAGACTATGAAGGTGTTGCGTTGCCCAGACAACGACCGACAATGCATCCTAGTAGTGCGGCTGATATTTGACGTATTCTGTATTCATTATTAGTTTATTTAATTAAAAATGTTACAAATAGTTATAAAGGGCAGAGTTGTCTTGTCTTGCGTACCTCCGTTTCCAAGGAAATAGTTTCAATTCCAGATCCCAAATTGGCCGATAAATGGAGACGAGAATTAATTATCTCCAAGGCAACGAACGCTGAGAGTGGACCCGTGCGGTCGTCGTGGTTGTAGAATACTAGACCGTCAGAAGAACGCGTAGCAAATTCCACTCTAGAAACGGGAAGTTAAATAAATAATTACTTGATAAATAAGAAATGATAAAATTAAATACATTAATTTAAATTTATTTGAATTAATTATTCATTAGATGTTAAACATTATTAAAATTTCCTTAATTAATTAACATTACAGGATAATTATGTATTTATTATTATTATTATTATTAATCATATTGATCAATATCAATATAAGTTTAATACAGAAAGTATAAACTTATCAAATAATTTAATCTAATTGTATTTAAAATTTCAATTTTATTCACGAATAGACTAATATATGACTCCAATACCGATAAAGTATGTATTAACAAATTACCTGTTACAATCAGAAACCATCAAACACAAACCGAGTTCAACATAAACTATTATTAAGATAGAAACGCAACCTACTTATTTATCAAGTTACCACGTGACGGGGACCCCGATCCCGATCCCGAAAAACCGGGATCCCAGCGAAAACTGCAATCCCTGTCCCGATTCCCACTTTTTTTGGAACGGGATCCCGAAATATATTTATAGTTAAGTAAATTTGCTGAATATCTGAAAAATAGTTCCAGCAGAACGAAAATGTTTTCATTATATCGAATTTAATATAACTTTATCTTACTATTATTACTTTATCTTACTATTATTTCAGAAGTTTAAGATAAAGTTACTGTTACCCAAAACCCGCCACATATACTATTAACTTTAAAGTATTTAATCCATATTCCAAAATTGCAATCCCGATCCCGAAAAACGGGATCCCGAGACTGCTAATCCCGGTCCCGATCCCGATCCCGAAAAGTCTGATCCCGTTTAAACACTATAAGTGACCGGTAAGACTCACCCGACATGCCTGCAGGGTGACGCTAGTCTTTTGCAATGGGAGGTTACTAACTGATATTGTACCTGACCTGTACAATGGGTCGTATCTCAAACGACCAATAATACCAACCTAATCGCATTGTTTGCCCTGCCCAAAGCCGGCAACTCCAAGTAACTCATCTCGTGGAACCCTAACGACGAATATTGACAATGGTTGCCGTAGTATCCGAATTGACAAACACAATCGTACTTTGAGCCGGCTTCGTCACAAATCCCTTCATTTAGACACGGGTTTGGAGAACAAGGCTGTATAACCAACTCGCACAGGCTGCCATGGTAACCTATAACAACAAATAAATGTTATAATAATAACGTGACATAATGTAACGTGACGTAACGAATCTTAACGTAACGTATGGTAATGTAACATAACATAACGTAACGTAATGTAATGTAACTTAACATAACGTAATGTAATGTAACTTAACATAACGTAATGTAATGTAACTTAACATAACGTAATGTAACTTAACATAACGTAATGTAACTTAACATAACGTAATGTAACTTAACATAACGTAACGTAATGTAACTTAGCATAACGTAATGTAACTTAGCATAACGTAATGTAACTTAACATAACGTAATGTAACTTAACATAACGTAATGTAACGTACCGTAACGTAACATAAAGTACAGTTCTTAAGGTAATTTAATGCAACACAACATAATGTTAAGGTGACGTGTTTTAGGTTAGCGTAGTAATTGTGATTGTCTAATGTATAATATTGTTTTTGTAACCAAGTAACATAAAGGACCCCCTTGGAAATAAGCTGCAAAGCTTTAGAGGTAATCCTTGTTATGTTTGACAATAACTACTGTATATACATTGTTATTGTTTGGTGTATTTATTGTTTTTACATAATGTAACGTTACGTAACTTAACATAACTTAAGGTAATGTAATGTAACATAGTAACAAAACGTAATGTAACCTGTACTCACCTGGATCACACAGACACAGAAATCCATTGAGATTAGACAAACAGCTACCCCGATTGCTGCATACCTGACCGGAGCAGTGGTCCTCTCTCGTGGTACAATGGTCCCCGGACCAGCCATTGCGACATTCGCACAATGCGAACATCGGACCACCTTCGGCGGAGTCCTTAGCTCGACAGACACCGTCATGGAAGCACATCCAATTAGCGCAGGGGTCATTCGGAATGTCGCAGAAACGGCCGGTAAACCCCGTCCCATCGCAGGCGCAGGAGAAATGTCGAGCAACATTCCAGAGAGTTAGTAGAACCGAGGGGGATTCTAGAATATTGTAAGTGTCGCCGGGAAACAGAGTTGATGTACAAACAGCATCGTGTTGGCATGGGGAAATGGAACAAGGATCGTAATCCACCGTAGATATCTGAGATCCAATAGCTGATGCGAAGTCAACGCGTCTTTGATTCAATGTGTTCCGCAAATCGTCCTTATTCATATACCGGCCAATACTAGTCTCAACGGTAACAACCAACAATAACTTGTTAAATTCTTCGTAAATATTAAGAATTCTGAAGGTACCGCCGGAACCGAAAACTGAATTGGCCACATTTTTTAAAGGCGTCAAATATGTCGCCATGAAACTATTAATAGAGTCGCCATCAACAGCAATAATTGCGAAATGGTTTAGAACATCTGACGACAAGGAAACGTAAGTCACAGTAACCATGGATTCAACGTCGGGGTATATTCCATCATTACCTCGAATGACAACGTCATATGTGACGTCACCAAATCCTAGGGTTACGGTGGGACTCCGCAGATGGCAACCATTGACGACGGTGAAGGCGGGTTGGTTGGGGCGGTTGATGGCTTCGCACTGGAAGTTGTTGTTGACGTCTTCATCATGGGGGTGAACATCTCCTATTATGGAAGCGACAAAACGGGAACCTATTGTAGAAACTGTTACGGACAGAGGTCGGCTGACGCACGGGGAGTCATTGACGTCGTCAATATCGATGGTTATATCTCCGACCCACTGCTGTGAAGGTTTCCCGACACTGGTGATCTCCATGCGAACAAGGTAGGACTGTTTAACCTCTCTATCGAAGACAACGCGAGATCGTATGAGTCCTGAGGTGGAGTTTACTCGGAAGTTTACACCTCCTTGGAGGATCCGGAAGATATAAGGACCGCGATGGGCCGCGCTGTCGTCATCCACCGGCTGCAGCTGCATCACCGAGGAATCAACGGGTCGGTTCTCGGAAATCGAACCGTGTCGTTCCGACTCCGGGATACTCGGTGGGTTGTCGTCCACGTCGTCTACGGCAACCGTTACCATGGTAGTTGTAAACAAATCCGTGTTGATAGAATCGATAGCACCGACAGTAATATTATATACAGACACGGTTTCTCGATCTAAAGAACCCGCAGTTTGAATGCGACCGGAATTCGTTTCGATTTCAAATTTATTACTTTCGTCTCCTTCTAGGATTTGGTAGTGGAACTGATTGTACTCCGGGTTATTGTCGCGGTCTGTAGCGGAAACCGCGACGACGAACGAGTTGGAGGGAACATCTTCGCTGACTGTAGCCCGGTACATCGAGTACTCGAAGATTGGAGGGTCGTTGGCGTCGGATATGGTGATGTGAACCCGGGCCGTGTCGAACATTGGATCCCCGGTCAGCCCGTCCCGGTTCTTCGCGATCACGAGGAGTACGAACCGCGGCGCGAGTTCCCGGTCGAGCGGCCCGTCGACGCGCAACTGTCCGCTCGACGGATGGACCGCTACGCCGCGACCCCGACTGAATCCGTCCAGAGTGTACTCGATGACCCGGGCGGCTCCCTCGTCGCGGTCAGTTGCCGCCGCGGTGCCGATAAACCGACCTACCGGCGCCGCTTCACTCACCACAAAGTTCATGTCGGATTCGACAAACGCTGGAGCAAACTCGTTGACATCGATAATGTTTATAACGAGTTTCCCGATGGACGACAACGAGCTGCTTCCTCCATCCGTAGCCGAGAGTTGCAGAACGAATCGATTCTTAGTCTCGCAGTCGAAAGACACCTTGGTGGACACGCGACCTGTGTGTTGGTCCACTCTGAACACATCGGACCCGTCGCCACCCAACACCGAGTAGATCGTGTTACCGAAAGGCGCCGAATCCGCGTCGGTTGCGTTCAGTGTGGTCACCAGGGTCCCGGGCGGGAGGTTCTCCGAAATCTCCGTCACCATGACAACAGCGGGGAACACCGGCGGCGAGTCGTTCACATCGGTTAACTCGATAACGAAAGGAACGGATGAACAACGGCGGTTTAATCCACCATCGCACGCAGTAATCGCCAGATTATAGGACCGCAACATCTCATAGTCCAACTCTTTATTAACTATAATTTCTCCGGAATTCTCACCGATAGCAAAAGAATCTCCAACGTTCCCCTCGGAAATAGAATAAACAACAACTCCATTGATGTCGGAATCATCATCGAAAGCCTCCACCGTTTTTATGAGACTCCCAACCGCAATGCCTTCGGATACTCGTTTGGAATAACCCAAGGGTTGGTTGAACCGGGGGGAATTAGCATTCTCTCCGATAACAACAACGTTAACGAGGAGTTCCGCCTTCTGTGGTGGTCGTCCTAAATCCTGGGCCTGGACCCAGACACCCAGCCAGACGCCGTTGAGGCCGGAGATCGGGGCGCTCAGAGAGACAACCCCAGAGTCGCGATCCGCGAACTCGAAGAACTGCGAACCGTTCCCACCCGGCAGCTCGAAATACTCAATACGGGTGTTGTCTCCATAGTCGAGAAGGTCCTGGGCCAGCAGGGTGAAGGCAGCCTCGCCGACCGCGATGTCTACCGGCACGTGGTAGACTGGTTGCCCAGCAACGAACACCGGAGCGTGGTCGTTGCTGTCCACCACCGTTATAGACACCGAAGTTTCCGCGGATAACCCGGGCGATCCGCTATCCGTGGCCAACACTCGGATGTTGTGAACGTTGGGGTTATTATCCGACGGACTGTACGTATCCGGAGGTCGGAAGGACAACCTCGACTTAGTGGATATTTCACCAGTTATTGAGTCGATAGCAAAGTAAGAGGAAATCGATTTCAAGGAAAAACGAACTTCTCCACTTTTACCTAAATCTTTATCTTCAGCTTTTATGGTTAATATCTGAACACCTGCGGGAAGATTTTCGATAACTTCTCCCTCGTAATGATCCTCAGTAAACTCGGGAGCGCAGTCATTAACGTCGATGACGTTGATAGTGAGGTGAGTGCGGGGGTTCCAGGATTTATCGTCGGCTTGCACCTGGAGTTGGTAGGAGGCGACGACTTCCCTGTCGAGTTTCTTCGCGACGGTTACGTTCCCGGTGTCCCGATCGATGACGAAGTTCCCCCCGGGATTCGTCGACGGATCGATAGAGAACTCGGGTTTGGCGTTGCTCCCGATATCGCGATCCGTCGTCGTCATGGAGATGACGAAGAAGCCCACAGCGGCGTTCTCCGGTACCTCGGCGAGGAAGAGGCGGGTAAACTTGGGAGGATTGTCGTTAATATCCGCGACTTTCAAGAGGACCGTGGCGACGGATGAGTGCGCGGGTTGGGCGGAGTCCCGCGCGACGACGCGCAGAGTGTAGCTCGGCGTCGCCTCCCGGTCCAACCCAGACACCGTGGTTATAGCGCCCTCCTGTGGGTCTATACGGAATTTACTTTCGTCGAAAGGCGGTTCCAAGGAATAGACTAAACTCGTATCCATGGAATCCATGTCAGAAGCGCTTACCTGAGAGAAAGAGAAAAACGGGAAAACATAAATAAGAAATAAAGTAACAATAATAATAAAAATAGTAATAATTAAGTACATTATGAATTTATGAATTAATAAATAAAATACAACAATTTAATCAATCGTAACAATTTATACATATAACCTACTTACTACTTTAATATAAAGTTTCCTATGCAGAGTAGGGTGTTAAACTCAGCAGAAATATTACGAATTACATTCGAATAATTTCGTGACTATTTATTTCCGATCGCCCACGCCTTAAATTATTTGCATATCATTTTAATATAAACAAACAGGTAAACTATGAACAATCGCGTGACTCACCTTAACAACGAGCTCACTGACGAAGTTGTTACAAGTACCGTGACATTCATTCAACTCAACGGAGTAAACATCTTCCGCGAATACAGGGGAGTTGTCGTTAATATCGAGTAGTCGAACCTCGATGTAATGGAATCCCGAGAGGCCGTTGTAATCCGCTGTCATCCACAGCCCTCGTACCGGATTGGATTCGTAATCCAGTTGCCCAGCAACCCGAACAACGCCTTGAATGGGATCCACCCTGAAGGCGTTGTCGCGGTTACCAGCTGCTATGCCGTAAACGATGCCCCCTGATTGGCCGTTGTAGACGGCGGTGACCGCGGCAACCGGAGTACCCACCGGTGTATTCTCGCTGAGGGTTGTGTTCTGGTTGCCGTTAGTGAACACCGGTACATCGATGTCTCTAGTTCGGACATCGAGACGGATTGGCGCAGACCTTCTGGGCGTATCGCCCTGGAGACAAAGGTTTAATTATTAGTTATGAAATAATTTATTAACTTCGAATTATAAATTTCAGTTGTTAGAAAATCTAAAATCATTAATTTTTGCTTAGACTGACATTTTGTTCAATGTTAACTTGTGCATTTTTAAGATTTATAAATATAATAGTTTATTTTCATAAAATAAAGCGCAAATCCCATCTCGACGAATTAATATCAAGTACAATTAATGGAAAGGAACAGGTTACAGTGGCATGTTATTCGAACAAAAACAATTCACGAGAGTTAATCGTAGGTTATTACACATCAGTTTGTCTCGAAATCAGTTGTTATTTGCTTCAATTTTACAGATAAGTTGGGGGGGGGGGGGGGGGGGGGTGTGGAGGATTTATCCCTCTGCAGGGGAAAATCGACACAAATACCAGCGAATACTCAAAAAACTATACCGTGACCAGTACTACTGACTATCGTTTATTGTTTTAGTTGGAATAACGTGCCGCAGTAACCTGCTCCTTTCCATAAACTGATAATCTCGCATTGAGAAGAGATAGTAATTCGGTAGAGATACACGCATCTGAAGACTAAATGACTATTTTAGTGTGTTAGTTTAGCTGCCCACCTTATCGGTAGCAACAACAAAGAGTTGAAGGAGCGCATTACTGGTATTCGGAATTTGATTTTGGACTGTAACAACTCCCGTTACAGAGTCGAGGCCGAGATAATAGTTCCCGTTTCCCGATTCGATTTCGTAGGTGACCATCCCGTTGTATCCAATGTCGTCATCAGTTGCCGTAACAACTGCTACGTACTTCCCTGTGAGATATAATTAAATTAAATTAACATCAAAATAAATATAAATTACATAATGACGTGAAAAAACAACAATAATATATTTATAAGCCGCCAAATTTAATGAGACGAATATAATAGGTGATTTTATGTAATTAAAAATTTTTTCGAGACAAAAACTTAGTAAAACAAACAATAACAATAAAATAAATTAAACAATGAGAGAGAATTTTCAAGCATATAGTATACTGTAGTAGGCAAAGCATACAAGGTATATGATACACTTCTTTGCTAATTACAATGTCCTGACAAACAAACTGCGTAATCAGTGGCTGCTATGCCAACCTGGTAACAGCCCCATTGGTAGTTCAACGTCGACCTGCTGTCTTTCGAATACTGGCGAACAGTCATTCTCGTCTGTGACGCGCACTGTAACGGTTGCTATGGCTACGGGTGCCGACGGTAACCCGTGACGACTGGACGCGGTCACTGTCATCGTGTAGAGATCACGTGACTCCCGGTCGAGAGACGCCCCGAGGAATATCTGACCGGAAGCGGGGTCTATCCGAAACGCGTTGTCTGGAGGGCCGCCGACAACCAATTCGTATCTAAAAGAAACCCACGTTACGATAAAATGAGAATAAATAAACCTCCGTTGGTAAATGAAGGCAAAACCGCCACAGACAATAAATGTTACAACTATGTTTCAGAAATGATTTGAGGTTCTGTGAACGTTCGCGCAATTCTTCCACGTTATCTCCAATACCCGACTCTGCTCTATGCTCTGTATGGGCTGTATTCCCTAGGTTGTTCCATTAACGACCCCACCTCGATTGCTGTGTTTCTCTCGTCGACTCGATAACAAGGTGCTGATGGACTTCACTCTTAAGGCAAGTAGAGGTGTGGTAGGTAGCTATAGCTATTAGCATACAGTAGGCCTACAAGTTCCCAGGAAATGAAAGTAAATAATAAATGTATTTCTATAAGATATATCTGCCTGTAAAACTGAAACCAGTTAGTGTTAGTTCTGAAAGTACAGAACTAAAATACAACGGGGAATGAAACGATTAATTTATAATTTATAATCAATAATTATTTACTTTATCACTTGTTTTATCACACATATTATGCCAATAACCGGCCGAGAAAGGCCTTTATTCTGATATCTCTATTTAATTTACCCCAAAATAAATTTTCCTCACCCGAAATATATTTTCGCACTTTCCTCACCTCCTAAGAAAGTACTTTTGTTATTTATAATATTTTAATATTTTTTAAATATAATTTACTACTTGAAAACATAATAATATGACGGGTACCTTATCTCCGCATTGGCTCCGATATCTCTGTCTGTAGCTTTTATTAGGATGACATCTGCGTTAACTGGAAGACCTTCGCTGACAACAACGGAATACTCTGTCTGATCAAACTCAGGTGGATTGTCGTCGATGTCAATGACAATAACACGAACGTATCCCGTCCCCTTCAACGGCGGCACACCTAAAAATAGTAAATGATAAACATTCTAAAACCAACAAAAAATAACATTAAACTAATATTCGTATTTATTTTAGATCCGCAGTTAGTTTGTCTTCAATATTTAAGGTAACTCACCACTATCAGTAGCGGTAATGGCTACCCAGTACTGGGAACGCGTCTCTCTGTCCAACTGTTGGTGCAGCATAAGTTCTCCGGACTCCAGACTAAACGTATCCCCGTATTCCGATTCAGGTAGAAGTTCGTATTGAATAACAGCATTAATGCCGTCATCTGAGTCTACAGCCGTCACCTTTAAGACAAATATATAACATACATATATTTAAACACTTGCTATTTATTTGCTATTTATTTATCAAACGGTACCAATTTTGAATAGGAAAGTAAAAAAGTTTAAACGCGATAAGCCAGCCCATCGCCATCACCATATAAATATATTAGGAGCCACACAATTGTAATTATATGCGTCAAGAATCACTAAGCGGCCAGAACCTTGCAGTGCAGTCTGTCATACAAAGCGCTGGAGAAATCCTACCTTTCCCAGAGACGTGATTGGTTCATCTAAACCCTCTTCCACGTACAAAGTTATTGGTGACGTAATGAACACAGGTGGGTTGTCATTTACGTCACTCAACGTCACCCTTACTTCGATACTTGAATCACGTTGGTACATACCGGGATTCTCAGCCTGAATGAATACAATATGAATTAGATTAACACAAAACTATAATCAGAAAACATAAAGAAATGAAATTAGCACAATAAATAATAAGATGTAAGATGGACGCAGATATCAATGGAATTGGTAACTAATGAATGATATGTGAATAATGTGTGGTGTTGTATCGTATGTAATATTTGTAAGTAATATGCGATTATCTTTCTTGAATTACAAATTAATATGATCAGCTCACCTTAATATTTAGAATGTAGTACGACTTTATCTCCCTGTCAAGTTGCTTAGCAACAATAACGTTATTGGTGTCGGTTTGTATATCGAATGCTCCTTCAATATTGCCGCCACTAATATGATATCTAAAATATTAATATATTTAATAAAATAACCAATAAAAATTACTGTTCTCTCAGAGTATTTGGTAGTAATAATAATTTTCGTAATGCGCTGGTTTTTCTATACAACTTAGTACTTACACTATATATCCGTAAGACCCTTCGTCTATATCGGTGGCTTCTAGAACAAGTATTCCTGTACCCACAGCTGTGTCCTCGGATATTGTTATGGTTACAGACTCGGTTAACCACTCTGGGTCGTTGTCTTTCTCATCTAAAACTGTCACCTTTGGTGAGAGAAATATAAGGCAGATGAAATGAAAGTACATTAGTAAAGAAGTGTGGTGTGGGAGGAATATTGATGTATCCTACAGAATAGGCTTAGGCTACATAACTTTATTCTAAGTTTTAATATTATTGTACGACGAACAATGTACAGGAATGAATCCTTGTCCCTACGCTTATCGCAACAGACTGTTTGAAGTACGCCGACTAATTAATTCAGTTGTTTAATACTTACTCTTAAATAAACTGTGAAATATTTGAATTACTGTCAGCGAGTCAGTAAAACACAAGAAAAAGTCGTCAATGTATTTTTTTTTATGTTGTAAATCTGTTCTTAATGCACCATTTCATCAAAACAGTTTTATCTACCGATATCAACTTCTTGCAGTCTTTACAGAAGAAAAATATCACCATTTCACATTGTCAAGATGGACCTTACAAAGTTAGAACTATCATAGGCTCAGATAGTGGCGCACTTTTTTGTAGTGACAGTGTTTTTCAATTTTTTCTTCCTCCTTAGAAGTGATATATAAAATTTATTTCCGCTTTCAATATTTAATTTACCTACAACAAGGGTATAAAATGATTTATTGGTACCAGTAGAAAAGTGTCGTTGCGAGTATTCCAATCTAAATTTAGTTTAGAAATAGTTGAGTTGTGGGTATTCTACTTAATAAATACTTAATAAGTGTAGCAGGTGCTCGACCCGAAGGCTCCTCATTCGATAGCTGCTTCCCCAATGTAGTGGTGGGCGCTACTCCTATCTGCTACCCCAATGTAGTGGTGGGCGCTACTCCTATCTGCTACCCCAATGTAGTGGTGGGCGCTACTCCTATCTGCTACCCCAATGTAGGGGTGGGCGCTACTCCTATATGCTACCCGAAGGTAGTGGTGGGCGCTACTCCTATCTGCTACCCGAAGGTAGTGGTGGCGCTACTCCTATCTGCCACACGGAGCTAGGGGTGGGCGCTACTCCTATATGCTACCCGAAGGTAGGGGTGGGCGCTACTCCTATCTGCTAGTCCAATGTAGGAGTGGGCGTTACTCCTATCTGCTATCCGAAGTTAGTGGTGGGCGCTATCCTATCTGCAACACTAAGGTAGGGGTGGACGCTACTCCTATCTGCAACACGAAGGTAGGGGTAGGCGCTACTCCTATCTGCAACACGAAGGTAGGGGTGGGCGCTACTCCTATCTGCAACACGAAGGTAGGGGTGGGCGCTACTCCTATCTGCTAGTCCAATGTAGGAGTGGGCGTTACTCCTATCTGCTATCCGAAGGTAGTGGTGGGCGCTATCCTATCTGCAACACTAAGGTAGGGGTGGACGCTACTCCTATCTGCAACACGAAGGTAGGGGTGGGCGCAACTCCTATCTGCAACACGAAGGTAGGGGTGGGCGCTACTCCTATCTGCTACCCTAAGGTAGGGGTGGGCGCTACTCCTATCTGCAACACGAAGGTAGGGGTGGGCGCTACTCCTATCTGCAACACGAAGGTAGGGGTGGGCGCTACTCCTATCTGCAACACGAAGGTAGGGGTGGACGCTACTCCTATCTGCAACACGAAGGTAGGGGTGGGCGCTACTCCTATCTGCAACACGAAGGTATGGGTGGGCGCTACTCCTATCTGCTACCCTAAGGTAGGGGTGGGCGCTACTCCTATCTGCAACACGAAGGTAAGGGTGGGCGCTACTCCTATCTGCAACACGAAGGTAGGGGTGGGCGCTACTCCTATCTGCTACTGCTACCCGAAGGTAGTGGTGGACTGGACGCTACCATAGTTTTGCATCATTTTATCGACCACTGTTATGGAAGGCTGAGGGGACAATGGTGGGCATCGATCCTACAACCAATAGATTGTGATACTTCTTACCGTGATACCTTCTTATACTACGTACGGGGTAAACGTTACTAATTGAATGCTCTAGCTAATCCTATTATAAAATTTGAACAATTTTATACAAAAATATTACATTTTTTGTTTAAAGCAAAAAATTAATATATGTATTTTTTAATCTGCAATCGTTTAGTAATGTGACAATGTTTGAATAAAACTACACACACTTTTTGCAAACTACTGTACAGTGTTCTGATCCTATTGGCTTTATTTTCATACAATACTTCGTATGCGCCAAAAACGTATTGGATCAGCACACCTTATAATGTGCTACTGTAAACACAATAATGTAATTTATTATTATTATATTTAGGTAACCAACCTTTATAGTGGAACTGACTTCATGTGGACGTCTACCACCATCCTTGGCCTTTACCGTTAGTAGATACGAATCGGTGGTTTCTCGATCCAGTGGGGATTCCAACGTTAATTTCCCCGTGCCCCTTTCCACGTGGAATTTATCTGATCCAGGACTACAAAGATCATAATGAAATAAAAAGGGCCTAGCCCAACCACCATGTACTAATTGGCCCGTCCCTTCCAACCTGTACTTTAAGTGGCCCATGTAAAAGCTTTTGTGGGATAACTGATTCGTTTGCCTTGTTGGCCAGTTCCCCCCCAGTCGCTAAGAATACTCTCAAAGTGATCTATAACTAAAAATAGTGCAAGTTACCAGCTTATTGGCTGATTTGCTGTACGCAGGCATCTGGGCTCTGTTTAATCGGCCAACAAGCCTAGGGAGGTTGCGTCATAGCCTTGTTTTGTATCTCCCAATAGAATTTGAGTTAGCCTTGATTTTGACCTATCACAGAGTACTGAACTGAAAATTTCCTATCTCACTGCTCTTTCTCTGTGTTGAACGGGAGCTTCGTGGAATAAGGGAAGTTGGTATCCTCGTATAGAGCAGTAGTCACGAGTTTTTCAAAGCCACGAAAGAACGGCTTTTTAGTGTTTTGTGCTTTCTGCTTTTTAGCTCAACACTAGTAGGTTTAATCATAAGGACATATATCCTTTAACTGACCAAACGCACCTGATGACTGACTGATTGTCTTAACTCAAAACAAACTGGCACGATTGATCTGTCAATACTGTGTACTGCTATTTGTTGTCGGTTATTCATTATATTTGTTGATGAATTATTATATTGGAATAACGAGAAATAACCCCGACACCCAATATTCTTGATATACCGAAGGTAAGAGAGAAAGGTTACCAATAACGATTGTGACTTATGTTAAAGTGGTTTGAAGTGAATCTAATGTTATTTGATAGACCCTACATGAGTCAGTCTGTGTTCCTTTTATATGTGACTAAAATCAGTGAAGATTGGCAGATTAGTGTGCAGTATTGTGCAGCATTGTGTGCGAGTGAGTCTGTTAAAGAAGCATTTCCTAAAGAATGTGCCATATATGTGAAATATAATTAAGCCATATCGTTGTGAGTAGTTTAAGTCATAACTCTGTTTATATAGATAAAGCGCCACGTCCTAAAGGAACTGTTAATATTCCCGAAGGTGAATAATATTGTCAGAGATTATATAATACTGTCAGTCGAATAATACATTAGGCTTACATAGCAATAAAATTAAACCGTCGAACCCAATCTCCCGGGAATATCCAGCGGGTGAATGGTCGCGCACGGATTGGTTTCGACTAGTGTAGTGAATCAAATACTTGTCATAGGCTAAAAAGCGATTTAATATCTAGAAGACATCTTAATTTGGCGGGTTAAACTGCCAAAGGTCTGAAAGCGCGAACATTAAAGGATATAGCTTCTTTGTTGCAGTAAGCAATAAAGTTGAAAGTACCGGTCAACCGGTAAACCTGAATCGGTACATCTGTAGGTCAGTAGGCCCAACCGCTAGAACCGGTACTTCTGTAGGTCCGTAGGCCTAACTGTCCTAACCGGTACTTCCCGTATAAGTACATTAGTATTATTCGATTTGATTGTTGTATACCGGTAGGTCTTAGTATTTAATCAGGGAACGGCCGCCCTGGTTTTTTATTGAGATTTTACTTATTTCTGTCAAGTTTTATTTGTTTGTAGGCCAGTATTGAACAGAAGGCGTGTAAGCCTGATCAGATTGTACAGACAATTTGTAGGCTGAGCTGTTGTCTGATTGCTGTTAAGTCCGAACGGATTGCAGTGTGTGTAGATCACTTGTCCGATTAAGTACGATTAGGAAGTAGGGGCAGCGAACGCTGTAAGGTAAACCCCCAACTAAAGAATAAGTCGCACTACTGGGTTAGAGCGCATACTCCCTAATCATTTCGGAGTCTGCATGTCCTGTAGTTTATTTAGGCTTGAGAGTAGTCTGCCATCGTTTAGTCTGTACTTTGTTTGTGTAAGTCTGTACGGGTAGCGTATAATTTTATTTAGATAATTTGTAGGCTGGATAGTTGTCTGGCTGTTATTAGGTCTGAGCGGATTGCCGCGTGTGTAGATCATCTGTCCGATTAAGTACGGTTAGGCAGTAGGGGCAGCGAACGCTGTAAGGTAAACCCCCAACTAAAGAATAAGTCGCACTACTGGGTTAGAGCGCATACTCCCTAATCATTTCGGAGTCTGCATATACCATAGTTTGTTTAGGCTTGATAGTAGTCTGTCAGTGTTCGGTCTGTATTTTGTTTGAGTAGTTTGTACGCGTAGCGTAATATTTATTATTCAGAGTTTATGCGATTATCCGCAACATTCATTCCCCAAGTTTGTTCCTACAGTAATTGTGTTTGTTATACATACCGCTATAGTTAAATTAACCCTGGTACTACACGGGCTGCTCGGCGTAGGTAAAGACTGGTGATTTTGTGCATCGGTCACTCCAGCAGATGCCGTGGTTCTTTTAGCTGTTCAAGTATATTTAACTACTGATTATCTGTTGTACAAGTACTCGTACCTAATTTAGGGTTTAGTGTACAGTACTTTCCGAAGTAATTATTGTAGACATTATATCTGTGTTGTAAAGTGGTTGATAGGCACATTCGATTAGCTCTATTAACTTCTAGGTAGGAACACTCCGTGATACATAACGTAGAACCTATAGCGATACGGCTATAGGTCGTCAGGCAGTGGTATTTTCCTATCTAGACAACGCAGTGTATTTACTACTACTTATTATTTCAAATACCGTAGTACCCTGTCCGTTGTAATAACCGGTTTTCTAACCCTTTGTTAGGCTGGTTTGTAGACTTCTTGTAAAATTACCCTAAAAATTCGTATTTGTGTTTTTGTAAATTTTTGTGTTTATTTAGAGATTGTAATCTCACCCGAATTGTACGTAATTTGTAGTATTAAGTAACTTAGGTAAATTAGTATTATTTGTTTTAGTGTCCTGTAAGTAACACTTCACTGAAAGCGTACCGCTTTGTGTAGTGATTACCCCCCAGAAATAATAACATTTATTTCAACATTGACAAAACCCATTAAAACGGGTATATATATATTATAAATCAAATCTAACGATTTATAAATAGTAGGCCTACCACCATACAACCATTAGGTCTCAATATCAGTTGGATTACTGCTCAAATAACGGTAATAAAGTAAGTAAGGTAACCAAGTAACCCTTGAAATTCAGAAATTCAGTTATTTAAAATAATTGATATACCGGTATTTACAATAGGCTTATTATATTTATTTCTATAAATTTAGGCTGAAATTATACCGGTACTTGTAATTAATTCTAGTCCAGAATTATATATACTACAAACTGTAAGCTGTATACCGGTATTCCGATAGGCCTATTATATATTTATATATATTTGTGCTAAAATTATACCGGTATTCTGTGATAAACCTAGTCTGTAATAATAGTTATATATACTATAAGCATACCGGTATTCTAATATATTATATATATCACGCTACACTGAGTAGCAGTACCGGTAATTAATTACTAGGCTAGCAGTTAATACTGAGTTACTAGACTTGCTCAGACTGTAATACAGCAGTAGACATTCAACTGTACACATAAGCATGTCTGACGCAAAGCAGAACCTGTCAGACAGTCTACTAGATACAACCGAGAGCGAAGTGACAGCAGAGAAACCGCATAAGAGAGATGCTATTGACATCTATCTGTCAGACTATCAACGTTTTTTAGGTGATGACGAGTTGAGGAGAAGGTTAGAGGGACTTAGCCCTAATAGTGAAGGAACCAAGCTTGTGTTGGATGCCATCGATGTGGAAATGAGGGCTGCGAACCAGGCTAAATTTGATGAACAACTCCGCATCACACGAGTCCAAGAAGAACAAGTCAAGAAAAAACGTATAGAAGACAGAAAGAAAGCAGCAGTAGCAGCTGCCGAAGCGGAAAGGAAAGTAGCCGAAGCTGAAAGAAAAGCGGCAACGGCAGAGGCAGCGGCCGAGGCAAAAGCGGCAGCGGCAGAGGCAAAGGCGGCCGAAGCTGAAAGAAAAGCGGCAGCGGCAGAGGCAGCGGCAAAAGCGGCAGCGGCAGAGGCAAAAGCGGCCGAAGAAACCAACCAATTAGAATTGGAAAACATTCAAGAGAATCAAGACTGCATAAATAAACAGTTAACGGCTAGCAATATGCAGATGATGAATCGATCTACTCCCAAAAGACAGGGATATACATCATCTGAGGAAGGCGATACCACCGATACTGAAGGCAAAGGAAATAGATCTCGTCTAAGCAGACGTAAAAGAACATTCCACCGTCAGAAATTGCCTGATTTGCCTCCAGCTGTTAGAAGGCAACTAAATAACACCAACTTAGGTAGTACAGAGCCCACAGACCAAATAATTAAAATAGAAAGACTCCCTACTATAGTAGATGAGCCTGAAATAATTAGGCCTGTTCTTGAAATCACCCCTTCGGTGATAGATACACCTGTGCTCCCTGAAACTACTTCTAAATTCCCTCTGCATAGCACTAAGCTACCTGTGCCCCGTAGAACTGCCCCAGAGACAGTTCAGGTCCTGGACCCCGAGCGAAATCTTCATAATGTGTCGCCCGTTGTCCCTCGCCCGCCCGCTGCAACGTTGGCGACTCCCGCTTCGGCGGTCGAATGGGTGGACGAGAGACGGCGGGGGATGGATATCCTGCTCGGGCAGATGCAGGAGACTGTCCTGCAATTCAAGGGCACAGTAAGGGAAAGTAGGCTAGAGTTGCAAGAAGTGCAGCAAAGTATCGCGCTTGAACGCGATAAATTAGTAAATACCCAAAAGGGTATACCACCACCCTCTGTAACAATGTGTCAACCTGTTAGGTCTGAAGTATCTCATGCGCAAGGTGTGGAGCCTACACGCATCTATACTGCTAGCGAAGTAGAAACTCCTATAGTGAACCCTATTAAGGGTAATTATAGACCTGTTGATAGTGATATTCCCTATAGACCGGATCATAATCCGAGAAATTTATATACCGATAACTCGATATTAAATAGCACGATGGCCCAAGAAAGTTTTACGCGTCAAATGGCTAGAACCGAAGCCCGGCAAGCGGTAAAGGTTGGAGAGATCGTCAAGTTCAATGGAGATGAGATGAAATGGTTACCTTTTAATGAATATTACAAAGATAACATACAGAACTCTGTACTATCTAATGGAGAAAAACTTAGATACCTCATCGAGTGCTTGGAAGGATCTCCCAAGTTAATGGCGTTAAAGTTTATTGGACATCCAGACGGATTAAGACAAGTTTGGGATACACTAAACATCAGGTATGGTAATAGGAATAATATCGCTGGGTACTTGTATGCAAAGTTAGTAGCGCCCCGAAAGTTTATTAGTAGCGGAATTATCGAGTTTTCCGATGAGATCCAGGAGATCTGCAGACAATTAGATTGGCTAGGTAAGTCTCATGAGTATCAGAACACTATGGTTATTAGAGCAGTGGCTTCTACTTTACCTAAAGGTGGAGTAGGTACACGCTGGGATAAGAAAGTGTTATATATGATGGAACAACAACGGCGAGACCCTACCATGGCTGATCTCATGTCATTCCTAGATGGAGAAGTGAAATTACAGCTCCTGAAACAGTCTAGGGAGAAAACACCGGAAAACAAGGTAAGTGAAAAACCCGTCTCTAGGAGAAAAATAACACCAGTATGTTATACCGATGACGGCGAAAGCCAGACTTCACAAGGAGAAGATAGCGGGAAGGACACGGATAGATCTTATTACGTGAATGAAATGCCTAAAGATCAGGTAAGTAAATTCAAGTCTCGAACAAATGACAGGAGAGAACAAGTAAGAAAAACTCCTCCCACGTCTCCCAAGAGAATTCAGGTGAGAAAGCCCGAAGAAAAGGCAAGTGTACACAATGTGACTCAGAATAAGGTAAGTAACATCAAACCAAAATGTGCGCTGTGTGACGGGACCCACTATTTGAATAGATGTGATGAATTTCTAAAGAAATCATTAACGGAGAGACGCAAAGTTATGTGGGATAAGCGGTTATGTTATAATTGCCTCAGACAAGGACACCAACGGCGTACCTGTTTCTCGGACATAAGATGTGCAAAGTGTGGTGCGAAACATCATATCTTGTTGCACGCTGAATTCGATCGAAATAGTCCGAATCAGGTAAGTGATTCCGAGCTACATGTCCAATTCAGTGATGTGAACGACACTGATCAATCTGAGATGGAAGGATTCTATACAGATGAGTTCTCCGACGAAAACGAATCCTGTTACATGATAAATACCGCAGTGTATCGAGCACTCACATATGAAAAGGATCCAGACAACGACTTTACTCTAACTACTTCTGAGCGACAACCATCTTGGAAAGAGCCATCTTCAAATGTAGGGATCCGAGAGTTTCCTGTGGTGCAGGTGAGGGTTCACGGACCTAAGAGGAGTTATGTAGTGAACGCCCTCCTCGACTCCGGTAGTACAGGAACATTCATCGACAAAGAGCTAGCCGAAGATATATTTGCTGGACAACTCAAGTTCCAAACTAAGCTCAACATGTCTGGCATAATGCAAGTTTGGAAATCTACAATAATAGCTGATTATTATGTAGGCGCGTTGTCCACCCCACAAGACGAACTAGGAGAACATAGCATAAGGTCAGTGAAAATGGTGGCTATAAAGAACTTCGCTACTACTCAAGCAGACCTTTATAATTGGGACGAGGATGAGAGCATCCAACATCTTAACATACCTCGATTCCAGACTGATTATCCTGGAGTGCAAGTACTCATCGGCCAAAACGCGCATGAGGCGCTGGAGACATTAGAGAAACGGCCTGCTCAACCGCAGCCCCTACAGACCTATGCGGTAAGAACTAGAGTAGGTTGGTACTTTACTGGACCTTCCCGTAGAACACTCAGAGAAAGACTACCGCAAGAGAGAGTTTGCCAGGTGAGTGAATGGGAAGATGATACTAGTGAAGGAGACGATTTAACTGAGGGAACTCCATACTCCTCAGATAACGACGACATTCACCAGCTCTTTGATGAAGAGAATACTATCGATCTCCTTAAAGAAAACGAGGCTTGGCAAAACCAAGTGAACTTATGTCAACTTCTCTATCCATCTGAACGAGAAGCTTATAACGACGAGTTAAATGACGTCATTGAGCGTTGCAATGCCAAGACTCGAGATGAACATGCTGTACGATTCTTTACGCAAGAGGCAGTAGAGCCCAATTCCTATGATAAGGCTTTATCAGTGGAAGAGGAAAGGGCCAAGCAGATCCAAGAGACGACTACACGTTTCATCAAAGATCAAGGTAGGTATGAAGTCGGTTTACCTTTTCGCAAGA
>JAUCBJ010000309.1:0-40268 GCA_032718475.1 Nemertoderma westbladi | reverse complement strand
ATGGTCGGAAAACGACAGCTGATAAAATGATACTGATGTGTCTCAGATTTTCGTTTTTAGGTCGATACCCAATGCTGGTATCAGTATCATTTTATGTGGTGTCGTTTTCCGACCAACGAATATACAACGCGTAAGATAATGTATAAATTATTAAGGAGATAACACAATGTCAGAGTGAGAACAAAAAAATTAGATATGGTATCAATATATTACCATGAAGATTACTAGAAGTGATGAATTTTATTAAAAACATTCACTTATATATATAAATTTGTGATGTGGCATAGTCAACGAAGAAGAGATGGTACGTGTCATAATCATCGACGAATAAGAAAAGAGATGGAGTGCAACGTGGATGAATGGTTGGTTGCTTGAATAGGAAATACGTGAAAGAATATGAATCATAGGGTTGTGTGTGTAATAATCAATAATTATTATAATAAAAACGTGCAGTATATAATGTTAGTGGTGGTAGCCTTTCAATATGACACAGATGCTGCGGGATTGGTTAGGTTGAGTAACTACTATGCAAATGTTCGTATACGTGTAGCTGGAAACGTGGCGGAATTTCAACACGTATCCTACTGCAGGACTGGTAGGCTGCTTGGTTGGTTGGATTGGTGACAGCCGTGCTGGAGTTGGCAATCAATATAATATCTGCTGTAGTTGGTGGCCACGTTGTCAGCATATACAGTATACAGTGGTTGGTTGGTTGGTTGCGTGAATAGGAAATAACTATGGAAATGTTCGTATTCGTGTAGCCGGAAACGTGGCGGATTGGTAGGTTGCTCGGTTGAATGGATTGGTGACAGCCGTCGAAGAGTTGGCGATCGAATCGATATAATAGGGTAGTGTGGGGCTAGCCACACGATGAGAGGTTTGGGTACGCGCGAAGATGAATATGCTATGGTTGGTTGATGCAACGACACGAACCAATACGCGCGGGAGGTAACAGCTGTAGGAGTAAGGAGGGCATCGTGAGGTTAGGCTACGCGTAGGTGATAGGCAGCGATTGGCTGAAGGCAACGACGCGAATCAATATTGATGGTGACAGATGGTCATTAAACACCTCGATTTAGCACCGGAATTTGGCATTTTTTAATTGCCTCCGAGATGTGGCCCGTAGCCCAGGCTAGGGAGGAGTGAGTGGAGGGCTATGCTTCTCCTACTACTGTCGGGGTGGGTGGGGTGTTACTCGATAGAGTCGAATGGAGATAATTTAGGTGCTCGGTATGTAAATACGGTATAAAATAAAGTCTCGGTATAAAATATAGCATGTTTATTAAATCATTGCTTGCTAGTGGGACCCATCAGGAATATACTCACATTGGATATACTGTCGTTTTTTTATTAAATAAAAGTCTAACACAGATGGATACAGTATAAGTCTAACTTATGGCATACTAACTAGAGTATGAACAGTAATGTCGCAAAGTGGATACTTTATTTGTGGAATCTTTACCAGCTTCAAGAAGCCATCGAGAAAACGTTTTTTTAATTTATTTGCTAGGGCATTTTTAGATGCTGAGGTTTTAAGTTCTAAAGGTAAATCATTCTAAATTTTAGGTCCTGTGCATTTTATAGATTTTTGGGAAAGTTGTAAGCGGACACGAGGGACAAAGAACTTTTGTGTAGAAGCTGAGCGCGTGGAATATTTGTGTATTGTACTTGTGTGACGGAATATTTTTATTATTATACCTAATTATTTGGTGTATGGGAGCCCTAAATATTGGGTGTATGGGAGCCCTAAATATTGGGTGTATGGGAGCCCTAAATATTGGGTGTATGGGAGCCCTAAATATTGGGTGTATGGGAGCCCTAAATATTGGGTGTATGGGAGCCCTAAATATTGGGTGTATGGGAGCCCTAAATATTTGGTGTATGGGAGCCCTAAATATTGGGTGTATGGGAGCCCTAAATATTTGGTGTATGGGAGCCCTAAATATTGGGTGTATGGGAGCCCTAAATATTTGGTGTATGGGAGCCCTAAATATTGGGTGTATGGGAGCCCTAAATATTTGGTGTATGGGAGCCCTAAATATTGGGTGTATGGGAGCCCTAAATATTTGGTGTATGGGAGCCCTAAATATTTGGTGTATGGGAGCCCTAAATATTGGGTGTATGGGAGCCCTAAATATTGGGTGTATGGGAGCCCTAAATATTTGGTGTATGGGAGCCCTAAATATTGGGTGTATGGGAGCCCTAAATATTTGGTGTATGGGAGCCCTAAATATTGGGTGTATGGGAGCCCTAAATATTTGGTGTATGGGAGCCCTAAATATTGGGTGTATGGGAGCCCTAAATATTTGGTGTATGGGAGCCCTAAATATTTGGTGTATGGGAGCCCTAAATATTGGGTGTATGGGAGCCCTAAATATTGGGTGTATGGGAGCCCTAAATATTGGGTGTATGGGAGCCCTAAATATTGGGTGTATGGGAGCCCTAAATATTTGGTGTATGGGAGGAGCCCTAAATATTTGGTGTATGGGAGCCCTAAATATTGGGTGTATGGGAGCCCTAAATATTTGGTGTATAGGAGCCCTAAATATTTGGTGTATGGGAGCCCTAAATATTTAGAATCAGATCGTTTATAAGAAATCAGTTATTGGCGAATAAATAAACATTCAGCCTAGCTATTCTTTTTTCACGACCTGCATGGCAAATTTCAAGTTTCCCCTAACACCAATAATTCCGGTGACTAGTATTCTGGGATGGGGCGCTACCCCCGGGAACTTACATCGGCGCCAATCTCCTGATTGAAATCGACGGCAACACCCATTGCTAAGGACATTGTCAACAATGCTAACTTTGAAAGTCGTTTTCACTTGGTTGCTGTGGTATTTTCAAAAAACGAAATATGCCATTAAATTCTTCTTATCCAAAATAGTAATCTTTCATAAATTTTAACCCGGCATATTTACTATAAGAGCTGTTGCTATGGCAATTTCCTCCGTTGCTATGTTTAAGACCCCCTAAAACACGAGCGCAACCATTTGGCTACCCAAATTTTTTTAAATTTCCCATATCAGTACTAAACATCTATGTAGGGTAGCTCAGTCATATATAAAATTCCTACTGGGTCATAGGCTGGAGCCTGAAATAATAATTGTAAAAACCCGTCTTTAAAGTATTTAAATAAAAAAAAGGTTAAATTAGTTCTTAATTTATGTAAAAAACTATGTTCTAGATTGTTTTGAAATGTAAAAGCCTCACGCAGCGCAGGTAATATAACAGTAACTTCTAATCTAAATGCAAATGTATTTGTACAGATTTGGAATCCCTTCAAGGCAAGTAAAATATCAACGCAATCAATTTAGACCTTTTTTTAGAAAACGCGGCCATTATAAGTCGATCCATTAACTATTTTACCTATTGTGTGTTAATTTTATTGCTTCTGTGTCGGTTTCACACTTATTTTTGTGTTGTGAATAAATAATATATAATAATACAGTATAATAATAATAATAATAACACAGCGCAGACCATTTTATTAAAAGCCTTTAGTTAAAGGTTGAAAATAAAAATACCGACTCACCCAGTAAGAAGTCGGAAAGCCAAACCATCAATCGCTAGTTGTACCAATCATCCAATCAAAGTCATTGTTAGGCATCAATCATCCAATCACAGTTATTGTTAGGAATCAATCATCCAATCAAAGTCATTGTTAGGCATCAATCATCCAATCACAGTTATTGTTAGGAATCAATCATCCAATCAAAGTCATTGTTAGGCATCAATCATCCAATCACAGTTATTGTTATTTTAACAGACGATATAACAATGCTGGTATTGCCATTCTCAAACAAAGGGCGACGCGTTGTTTACCATATTCTAGAATACGAGCCATTATTGGATAGTAGTAACATGAGCCAGGTGGAGTGGATTCGTGTTGCCACGGATATAAAGGAGAACTACAAAGACTATCGGGGTTTTGTCATACTTCACGGAACAGACACAATGGCCTACACTGCTAGTGCATTAAGTTTCTTGTTGGATAACCTAGGTAAGAATTGTATTACACAATTTCGTCCCTTTCATTTTTCAAACAACCTAAATGATAAAATTGACTATTCCTGTAAAACGGCATTTTTGATTCTAAGTTTGTTTGCAAGTAATATTCCAGGATTTTAGTCTTATTTACTTGTAAATTCATTAAATGTAACGATTTTAGGAAGGGAAGGTACTTAAAGAGCAACACGACCGAACACAGTAGAACACACCCGAACACACTCAAAAAACTGCCGAACACAATCGAAAACAGTCGAAAATAGAAAGAGCACAAAAAATAACACCGGGTACCAACTTTTAGATAAAATTACCCACGCGTTGGTTTTCTATAAGTAAATTCCCGAAATTATTGAATAAAATCGTCGCGAAATTAAATAGTCAGGTACTGGTACTGGTACTGGCTATTCAGGTAGCTATGTTGTACCGATACCACCGTACGTCATGTCATGTACGTACGGTAACCGGTGGTAGGCCTAACTTCCTAATTCATATCTTCAGCAATCAGTCCCAGCCCAAGCTGTTCCAGTACACAGGCAAACAGGCCTATTAGCTAAAACGCTATTAGGTACTCGTACTATATATGTGACAGGTACCCGGTAGGCTCCCCTAGATAGTTTGTTATACAGTACAGCAGTACACAACAAATTAAGAATTTTTTGTTTCCAACCTACTGGTATGCGACATGATACCTGTTACCATCAGCTGATCTGATAAGAAATGAATATTTAATTTCGCGACGATTTTATTCAATAATTTCGGGAATTTACTTATAGAAAAGCAACGCGTGGCTAATTTTATCTAAACGTTGGTACCCGGTGTTATTGTTTTATGCTCTTTCTATTTTCGACTGTGTTCGATTGTGTTCCACAGTTTTTGGAGTGTGTTTGTGAGTGTTCGACTGTGTTCGGGCGTGTTGCTCGTTAAGTACCTTCCAGGATTTTAAACAAAAATTGTTATGGTATTGGAATTATGTCACATATTAGGTAGGAAACTATGTATAGGGATATAGGTTGTTTCGCGTTCAAAAAAATTTATTACATTTTTTACAATGATTACTTAAAAAGCATTACAAACCCTAAATAAAATTAAATCTCCCCCTATCATAATAACAGATAGGGGGATATTCTACCTCCTGATTCGTTGTTTCCAATTTTGTATCAACGTTTCCCGGGCTTACCCTACCGGTATTTATTATAATAGTAAAATGTATTAGGCCTATATAGGTTGTTTTATAAAAATCATTTATCATTCGGTCTATGCAAAACTGGCATATATGTGGTTTTGAAACGATAAATATCTCAGTTATACGTGGGAGTATGGCCTTCTAAGTGTGTTAATCGGATTCAGAATACATTTTATTTAACATAAAGAAACTTAATTTTTCCCCCTAGGCTAGTACAGTACTGGTACCGGTAATTTAATGCAGTACAGCAGTACGGTAGCACAGAAGTAGGCCTACTGTGTTTTGATTTGACCTTAAGCAGCCTACCTTACGCTTTCGGGGCCTACCGCTACGACACAGGTAACAACCGATTAGCTAATTAGAACGACGACAAGCGCAACCGACCTATTGAATCTTGATGGATATATCCTCATCTTCGTCGGCGATGGGTGCGGATAAGGAAGAGATTGGTTCCCAGAACATGGAGGGAGCGGCGTTCCAATCTAGACTTCCGGCCGATAAGCTGAGCACTCAGGAAACAGCGAGGTTTCCTGATATAGCCGGAAACGAAACAAAAGTTAAAATATTCGTGGCCATCCGTAACCAAGTGCTCCAAGCGTGGCTGGATAACCCAAAGGTTGAACTCACATTGGATTCCGCCTTAAAGGCCTTTGATTCTCAACCCGACTCTCAGTTACTAAACCGAATATTTTCCTATCTCGAGCGATACGGAATGATTAACTTCGGTATCTATAAACGTCTCCGACCGCTGGCGATAAAGAAGGTGGGAAGAGTCGTGGTTGTAGGAGCGGGAATCTCTGGGTTGACGGTCGCTAGGCAACTGCAGACCTTCGGGATGGACGTAGTTGTTGTGGAGGCGAGAGACCGAGTGGGGGGCCGGGTAGCCACGTTCCGGAAGGAGCAGTACATAGCGGATCTGGGGGCCATGGTGGTCACCGGGTTGGGGGGCAACCCCATGACGGTCATCAGCAAACAGGTGAGTTTATTTAGCTAAAAAACAATAAAACTGTTTATTTTATTTGACTTTCAGACTTTATTATGTTATTATATTAATAATTGGGTTGTTGATATTCGGTTGGTAGCCTATTTGTATTTATACTAACTGTAATATTGGTCAGGGTTTCTTGCTCTATTACATTTTGTGTAATTTCTGACATACTACCGGAGCAGGAAGGGCCAATTTCTTTGTAATTCTCCCAGGTTAACATGGAACTCAGCCACATCAAACAGAAATGCCCTCTATACGAGAGCAACGGGGTAACTGTACCGAAGGAACGCGACGAGTTGGTGGAACGAGAGTTCAATCGACTTCTAGAGGCGACGAGTTTTATGTCTCATCATCTCGATCTGAACTATGTTAGCGGGAAACCGTTGTCGTTGGGGCAAGCCTTAGAGTTGGTTATACGTCTACAGGAGAAGGATGTAAAGGAGAAACAGGTGAGAGACTTTATTTTATTCTATATTATATTATTTGTTATTTATTTACATTATGTCAGTAACTAGTTTACAACAAGTTGGAGATGTTATATAGATTTATTCCTAAATGTTACATTTTTATTACCGAATTAAAGTGGAAATTGCCGGATTTAAGATAAACTTTTACATCCCGGCGGGATATAAAGTGCCCAAATTTTTTTATTGTAAATTCCTATGGGCTACCCCCCCCCCCCCCCACCCACCCCCCCCCCCCCCCCCCACCCCCCCCCTCTCTCCCCAAAACAAGTAGAAAGTTTTCTAGTGAGAACAATATTAAAATGCTGTCACTAGATGTTGTTTAAATCTTTGTATGAATGGAAAGTACAATGAATTTACCTGAAACATAATGAAGAATATGAGTGAGAGAGTTACTAACACATCTGGTTTATGGCCACATAATTATATATCGAGTGTTTCGTATAGAGCTATGTTTATTTGTTCACTGCTACTATACTCAGCAAGGATTTACTCGTCTAGCACAGAGCTATGTTTATTTGTTTACAGCTACTATACTCAGCAAGGATTTACTCGTCGCACAGAGCTATGTTTATTTGTTCACAGCTACTATACTCAGCAAGGATTTACTCGTCTAGCACAGAGCTATGTTTATTTGTTCACTGCTACTATACTCAGCTAGGATTTACTCGTCTAACACAGAGCTATATTTATTTGTTCACTGCTACTATACTCAGCAAGGATTTACTCGTCTAGCACAGAGCTATGTTTATTTGTTCACAGCTACTATACTCAGCAAGGATTTACTCGTCTAGCACAGAGCTATGTTTATTTGTTCACTGCTACTATACTCAGCAAGGATTTACTCGTCTAGCACAGAGCTATGTTTATTTGTTCACTGCTACTATACTCAGCAAGGATTTACTCGTCTAGCACAGAGCTATGTTTATTTGTTCACTGCTACTATACTCAGCAAGGATTTACTCGTCTAGCACAGAGCTATATTTATTTGTTCACTGCTACTAT
The DNA here is from genome assembly GCA_032718475.1 of Nemertoderma westbladi. Classification (NCBI taxonomy): domain Eukaryota; kingdom Metazoa; phylum Xenacoelomorpha; order Nemertodermatida; family Nemertodermatidae; genus Nemertoderma; species Nemertoderma westbladi. The sequence continues at coordinate 32,620 of JAUCBJ010000309.1, read as the reverse complement.
ACTCAGCAAGGATTTACTCGTCTAGCACAGAGCTATGTTTATTTTTTCACTGCTACTATACTCAGCAAGGATTTACTCGTCTAGCACAGAGCTATATTTATTTGTTCACTGCTACTATACTCAGCAACGATTTACTCGTCTAGCACAGAGCTATGTTTATTTGTTCACTGCTACTATACTCAGCAAGGATTTACTCGTCTAGCACAGAGCTATGTTTATTTGTTCACTGCTACTATACTCAGCAAGGATTTACTCGTCTAGCACAGAGCTATGTTTATTTGTTCACAGCTACTATACTCAGCAAGGATTTACTCGTCTAGCACAGAGCTATGTTTATTTGTTCACTGCAACTATACTCAGCAAGGATTTACTCGTCTAGCACAGAGCTATGTTTATTTGTTCACTGCTACTATACTCAGCAAGGATTTACTCGTCGCACAGAGCTATGTTTATTTGTTCACTGCTACTATACTCAGCAAGGATTTACTCGTCGCACAGAGCTATGTTTATTTGTTCACTGCTACTATACTCAACAAGGATTTACTCGTCGCACAGAGCTATGTTTATTTGTTCACTGCTACTATACTCAGCAAGGATTTACTCGTCGCACAGAGCTATGTTTATTTGTTCACTGCTACTATACTCAGCAAGGATTTACTCGTCGTACAGAGCTATGTTTATTTGTTCACTGCTACTATACTCAGCAAGGATTTACTCGTCTAGCACCTGAATTGTAATTTAATTAGCCAAAATGAGACGGTAATTACATAGAATAACAAAATGTGAAATATTTGGCATCAAATACTCCCACGACTAGGTAAGTGTTGGAAATTACAGACATCAAGTGATCAAATACTCCCACGACTAGGTAAGTGTTGGACATTACAGACATCAAGTGATCAAATACTCCCACGACTAGGTAAGTGTTGGCCATTACAGACAACAAGTGATCAAATACTCCCACGACTAGGTAAGTGTTGGACATTACAGACATCAAGTGATCAAATACTCCCACGACTAGGTAAGTGTTGGAGACATCAAGTGATCAAATACTCCCACGACTAGGTAAGTGTTGGCCATTACAGACATCAAGTGATCAAATACTCCCACGACTAGGTAAGTGTTGGACATTACAGACATCAAGTGATCAAATACTCCCACGACTAGGTAAGTGTTGGACATTACAGACATCAAGTGATCAAATACTCCCACGACTAGGTAAGTGTTGGACATTACAGACATCAAGTGATCAAATACTCCCACGACTAGGTAAGTGTTGGACATTACAGACATCAAGTGATCAAATACTCCCACGACTAGGTGAGTGTTGGACATTACAGACATCAAGTGATCAAATACTCCCACGACTAGGTAAGTGTTGGCCATTACAGACATCAAGTGATCAAATACTCCCACGACTAGGTAAGTGTTGGACATTACAGACATCAAGTGATCAAATACTCCCACGACTAGGTAAGTGTTGGACATTACAGACATCAAGTGATCAAATACTCCCACGACTAGGTAAGTGTTGGCCATTACATACATCAAGTGATCAAATACTCCCACGACTAGGTAAGTGTTGGACATTACAGACAACAAATGATCAAATACTCCCACGACTAGGTAAGTGTTGGCCATTACAGACATCAAGTGATCAAATACTCCCACGACTAGGTAAGTGTTGGACATTACAGACAACAAATGATCAAATACTCCCACGACTAGGTAAGTGTTGGACATTACAGACAACAAGTGATCAAATACTCCCACGACTAGGTAAGTGTTGGACATTACAGACATCAAGTGATCAAATACTCCCACGACTAGGTAAGTGTTGGCCATTACAGACAACAAATGATCAAATACTCCCACGACTAGGTAAGTGTTGGCCATTACAGACATCAAGTGATCAAATACTCCCACGACTAGGTAAGTGTTGGCCATTACAGACAACAAATGATCAAATACTCCCACGACTAGGTAAGTGTTGGCCATTACAGACATCAAGTGATCAAATACTCCCACGACTAGGTAAGTGTTGGCCATTACAGGCATCAAGTGATCAAATACTCCCACGACTAGGTACGTGTTGGCCATTACAGACATCAAGTGATAAATACTCCCACGACTAGGTAAGTGTTGGCCATTACAGACATCAAGTGATCAAATACTCCCACGACTAGGTAAGTGTTGGCCATTACAGACATCAAGTGATCAAATACTCCCACGACTAGGTACGTGTTGGCCTTTACAGACATCAAGTGATCAAATACTCCCACGACTAGGTAAGTGTTGGCCATTACAGACATCAAGTGATCAAATACTCCCACGACTAGGTAAGTGTTGGCCATTACAGACAACAAATGATCAAATACTCCCACGACTAGGTAAGTGTTGGCCATTACAGACATCAAGTGATCAAATACTCCCACGACTAGGTAAGTGTTGGCCATTACAGACAACAAATGATCAAATACTCCCACGAATAGGTACGTGTTGGGACATTACAGACATCAAGTGATCAAATACTCCCACGACTAGGTAAGTGTTGGCCATTACAGACATCAAGTGATCAAATACTCCCACGACTAGGTAAGTGTTGGCCATTACAGGCATCAAGTGATCAAATACTCCCACGACTAGGTAAGTGTTGGCCATTACAGACAACAAATAATCAAATACTCCCACGACTAGGTAAGTGTTGGCCATTACAGACATCAAGTGATCAAATACTCCCACGACTAGGTACGTGTTGGGACATTACAGACATCAAGTGATCAAATACTCCCACGACTAGGTAAGTGTTGGCCATTACAGACATCAAGTGATTAAATACTCCCACGACTAGGTAAGTGTTGGCCATTACAGACATCAAGTGATCAAATACTCCCACGACTAGGTAAGTGTTGGACATTACAGACATCAAGTGATCAAATACTCCCACGACTAGGTAAGTGTTGGCCATTACAGACAACAAATGATCAAATACTCCCACGACTAGGTAAGTGTTGGACATTACAGACAACAAGTGATCAAATACTCCCACGACTAGGTAAGTGTTGGACATTACAGACATCAAGTGATCAAATACTCCCACGACTAGGTAAGTGTTGGCCATTACAGACAACAAATGATCAAATACTCCCACGACTAGGTAAGTGTTGGCCATTACAGACATCAAGTGATCAAATACTCCCACGACTAGGTAAGTGTTGGACATTACAGACAACAAATGATCAAATACTCCCACGACTAGGTAAGTGTTGGCCATTACAGACATCAAGTGATCAAATACTCCCACGACTAGGTAAGTGTTGGACATTACAGACAACAAATGATCAAATACTCCCACGACTAGGTAAGTGTTGGCCATTACAGACATCAAGTGATCAAATACTCCCACGACTAGGTAAGTGTTGGCCATTACAGACATCAAGTGATCAAATACTCCCACGACTAGGTAAGTGTTGGCCATTACAGACATCAAGTGATCAAATACTCCCACGACTAGGTAAGTGTTGGACATTACAGACAACAAATGATCAAATACTCCCACGACTAGGTAAGTGTTGGCCATTACAGACATCAAGTGATCAAATACTCCCACGACTAGGTAAGTGTTGGACATTACAGACATCAAGTGATCAAATACTCCCACGACTAGGTAAGTGTTGGCCATTACAGACATCAAGTGATCAAATACTCCCACGACTAGGTAAGTGTTGGACATTACAGACATCAAGTGATCAAATGCTCCCACGACTAGGAAAGTGTTGGCCATTACAGACATCAAGTGATCAAATACTCCCACGACTAGGTAAGTGTTGGACATTACAGACATCAAGTGATCAAATACTCCCCCGACTAGGTAAGTGTTGGCCATTACAGACATCAAGTGATCAAATACTCCCACGACTAGGTAAGTGTTGGACATTACAGACATCAAGTGATCAAATACTCCCACGACTAGGTAAGTGTTGGACATTACAGACATCAAGTGATCAAATACTTCCACGACTAGGTAAGTGTTGGCCATTACAGACAACAAATGATCAAATACTCCCACGACTAGGTAAGTGTTGGACATTACAGACATCAAGTGATCAAATACTCCCACGACTAGGTAAGTGTTGGACATTACAGACATCAAGTGATCAAATACTCCCACGACTAGGTAAGTGTTGGACATTACAGACATCAAGTGATCAAATACTCCCACGACTAGGTAAGTGTTGGACATTACAGACATCAAGTGATCAAATACTCCCACGACTAGGTAAGTGTTGGACATTACAGACATCAAGTGATCAAATACTCCCACGACTAGGTAAGTGTTGGCCATTACAGACATCAAGTGATCAAATACTCCCACGACTAGGTAAGTGTTGGACATTACAGACATCAAGTGATCAAATACTCCCACGACTAGGTAAGTGTTGGACATTACAGACGTCAAGTGATCAAATACTCCCACGACTAGGTAAGTGTTGGACATTACAGTCATCAAGTGATCAAATACTCCCACGACTAGGTAAGTGTTGGACATTACAGACATCAAGTGATCAAATACTCCCACGACTAGGTAAGTGTTGTTCATTACAGACATCAAGTGATCAAATACTCCCACGACTAGGTAAGTGTTGGACATTACAGACATCAAGTGATCAAATACTCCCACGACTAGGTAAGTGTTGGCCATTACAGACATCAAGTGATCAAATACTCCCACGACTAGGTAAGTGTTGGCCATTACAGACATCAAGTGATCAAATACTCCCACGACTAGGTAAGTGTTGGCCATTACAGACATCAAGTGATCAAATACTCCCACGACTAGGTAAGTGTTGGACATTACAGACAACAAATGATCAAATACTCCCACGACTAGGTAAGTGTTGGCCATTACAGACATCAAGTGATCAAATACTCCCACGACTAGGTAAGTGTTGGCCATTACAGACAACAAATGATCAAATACTCCCACGACTAGGTAAGTGTTGGCCATTACAGACATCAAGTGATCAAATACTCCCACGACTAGGTAAGTGTTGGACATTACAGACAACAAATGATCAAATACTCCCACGACTAGGTAAGTGTTGGCCATTACAGACATCAAGTGATCAAATACTCCCACGACTAGGTAAGTGTTGGACATTACAGACAACAAATGATCAAATACTCCCACGACTAGGTAAGTGTTGGCCATTACAGACATCAAGTGATCAAATACTCCCACGACTAGGTAAGTGTTGGCCATTACAGACATCAAGTGATCAAATACTCCCACGACTAGGTAAGTGTTGGCCATTACAGACATCAAGTGATCAAATACTCCCACGACTAGGTAAGTGTTGGACATTACAGACAACAAATGATCAAATACTCCCACGACTAGGTAAGTGTTGGCCATTACAGACATCAAGTGATCAAATACTCCCACGACTAGGTAAGTGTTGGACATTACAGACATCAAGTGATCAAATACTCCCACGACTAGGTAAGTGTTGGCCATTACAGACATCAAGTGATCAAATACTCCCACGACTAGGTAAGTGTTGGACATTACAGACATCAAGTGATCAAATGCTCCCACGACTAGGAAAGTGTTGGCCATTACAGACATCAAGTGATCAAATACTCCCACGACTAGGTAAGTGTTGGACATTACAGACATCAAGTGATCAAATACTCCCCCGACTAGGTAAGTGTTGGCCATTACAGACATCAAGTGATCAAATACTCCCACGACTAGGTAAGTGTTGGACATTACAGACATCAAGTGATCAAATACTCCCACGACTAGGTAAGTGTTGGACATTACAGACATCAAGTGATCAAATACTTCCACGACTAGGTAAGTGTTGGCCATTACAGACAACAAATGATCAAATACTCCCACGACTAGGTAAGTGTTGGACATTACAGACATCAAGTGATCAAATACTCCCACGACTAGGTAAGTGTTGGACATTACAGACATCAAGTGATCAAATACTCCCACGACTAGGTAAGTGTTGGACATTACAGACATCAAGTGATCAAATACTCCCACGACTAGGTAAGTGTTGGACATTACAGACATCAAGTGATCAAATACTCCCACGACTAGGTAAGTGTTGGACATTACAGACATCAAGTGATCAAATACTCCCACGACTAGGTAAGTGTTGGCCATTACAGACATCAAGTGATCAAATACTCCCACGACTAGGTAAGTGTTGGACATTACAGACATCAAGTGATCAAATACTCCCACGACTAGGTAAGTGTTGGACATTACAGACGTCAAGTGATCAAATACTCCCACGACTAGGTAAGTGTTGGACATTACAGTCATCAAGTGATCAAATACTCCCACGACTAGGTAAGTGTTGGACATTACAGACATCAAGTGATCAAATACTCCCACGACTAGGTAAGTGTTGTTCATTACAGACATCAAGTGATCAAATACTCCCACGACTAGGTAAGTGTTGGACATTACAGACATCAAGTGATCAAATACTCCCACGACTAGGTAAGTGTTGGCCATTACAGACATCAAGTGATCAAATACTCCCACGACTAGGTAAGTGTTGGCCATTACAGACATCAAGTGATCAAATACTCCCACGACTAGGTAAGTGTTGGCCATTACAGACATCAAGTGATCAAATACTCCCACGACTAGGTAAGTGTTGGACATTACAGACAACAAATGATCAAATACTCCCACGACTAGGTAAGTGTTGGCCATTACAGACATCAAGTGATCAAATACTCCCACGACTAGGTAAGTGTTGGACATTACAGACATCAAGTGATCAAATACTCCCACGACTAGGTAAGTGTTGGCCATTACAGACATCAAGTGATCAAATACTCCCACGACTAGGTAAGTGTTGGACATTACAGACATCAAGTGATTAAATACTCCCACGACTAGGTAAGTGTTGGCCATTACAGACATCAAGTGATCAAATACTCCCACGACTAGGTAAGTGTTGGACATTACAGACATCAAGTGATCAAATGCTCCCACGACTAGGAAAGTGTTGGCCATTACAGACATCAAGTGATCAAATACTCCCACGACTAGGTAAGTGTTGGACATTACAGACATCAAGTGATCAAATACTCCCACGACTAGGTAAGTGTTGGACATTACAGACATCAAGTGATCAAAAACTCCCACGACTAGGTAAGTTTTGGCCATTACAGACATCAAGTGATCAAATACTCCCACGACTAGGTAAGTGTTGGACATTACAGACATCAAGTGATCAAATGCTCCCACGACTAGGAAAGTGTTGGCCATTACAGACATCAAGTGATCAAATACTCCCACGACTAGGTAAGTGTTGGACATTACAGACATCAAGTGATCAAATACTCCCCCGACTAGGTAAGTGTTGGCAATTACAGACATCAAGTGATCAAATACTCCCACGACTAGGTAAGTGTTGGACATTACAGACATCAAGTGATCAAATACTCCCACGACTAGGTAAGTGTTGGACATTACAGACATTAAGTGATCAAATACTCCCACGACTAGGTAAGTGTTGGCCATTACAGACATCAAGTGATCAAATACTCCCACGACTAGGTAAGTGTTGGACATTACAGACATCAAGTGATCAAATACTCCCACGACTAGGTAAGTGTTGGACATTACAGACATCAAGTGATCAAATACTCCCACGACTAGGTAAGTGTTGGCCATTACAGACATCAAGTGATCAAATACTCCCACGACTAGGTAAGTGTTGGACATTACAGACACCAAGTGATTAAATACTCCCACGACTAGGTAAGTGTTGGCCATTACAGACATCAAGTGATCAAATACTCCCACGACTAGGTAAGTGTTGGACATTACAGACATCAAGTGATCAAATACTCCCACGACTAGGTAAGTGTTGGACATTTCAGACATCAAGTGATCAAATACTCCCACGACTAGGTAAGTGTTGGACATTACGGACATCAAGTGATCAAATACTCCCACGACTAGGTAAGTGTTGGACATTACAGACATCAAGTGATCAAATACTCCCACGACTAGGTAAGTGTTGGCCATTACAGACATCAAGTGATCAAATACTCCCACGAATAGGTAAGTGTTGGACATTACAGACATCAAGTGATCAAATACTCCCACGACTAGGTAAGTGTTGGATATTACAGACATCAAGTGATCAAATACTCCCACGACTAGGTAAGTGTTGGACATTACAGACATCAAGTGATCAAATACTCCCACGACTAGGTAAGTGTTGGACATTACAGACATCAAGTGATCAAATACTCCCACGACTAGGTAAGTGTTGGCCATTACAGACATCAAGTGATCAAATACTCCCACGAATAGGTAAGTGTTGGACATTACAGACATCAAGTGATCAAATACTCCCACGACTAGGTAAGTGTTGGACATTACAGACATCAAGTGATCAAATACTCCCACGACTAGGTAAGTGTTGGACATTACAGACATCAAGTGATCAAATACTCCCACGAGTAGGTAAGTGTTGGCCATTACAGACATCAAGTGATCAAATACTCCCACGACTAGGTAAGTGTTGGACATTACAGACATCAAATGAGGAACTAATATTGTTGGCCATTTGTTCCAGGTTGAATATTGGCAGCGAATAGCTTATATGCAGGAAGAATTGGGGAACATCCAAAAGAAGTTAAAGGCCTTGCAGGAGACTATAAAGACATTGCACTCCTGTTACGAGGAGGTGCAGGACATGAACAAGAACGACGTCGCTGCTGAGTTCCTCATCCGCTCCACCAGTTACGATCTCTCCCAGGCCTTCAAGGACTACGACCAGCTGATGGGCCGACAGGCTAGTCTCCAACACAAGGTGGTTGACGCCGAGTCCAACCCTCCCAGCGACGTCTACCTCTCCCCGAGGGACCGACACATTCTCGACTGGCACTTCGCCAATCTCGAGTTCGCCAACGCCACCGCTCTCTCCTCCCTGTCGCTGAAGCACTGGGACCAGGACGACGATTACGAGTTCTCTGGGACCCACCAGGCCGTCCGTAACGGATACAGTTGCGTACCAGTGGCGCTCGCTGACGGGGTAGATGTGCGGCTAAACCACGCCGCCACTAAGGTGCGTGTCTCTCTGCTACTTACAGAGTGAGGCGTTCTTGTAGAGTAATCTTGTACGAGTATAGATGGGCTGTCCACCATGCTTATTCACTCCATGAGGCTGCCAAAGTACAAGATTATGCACTGGCTGGGCCTCACGGCGAAAGCAATGTCCTGCAAAGCGGAGGCGATTTTGTTCTAGTGTCAAGCTTGGGGGAACCAATGAGACACCTCCAATGTTATATAGTGCCTGGTTGGAGATGTGTGCATTGTACTTGACACAATGAACCCGGCGTAGCATTCTTGTGAATGTGCCATCCAGAGATTTGGTGTCATCAGCAGTTAGAGCCCAGCATGGACTCCCATAGAGGAGTACTGGAACTACTGCTGCTCTAAATAATCTAACCTTAAAGTTCCGTTTTATTCTATGGGACTTCCAAATCCTGGACAGACTATTTAACGCTGCCCATGCATCCCCCTTACGTATTCGTAGCCAGTCCTGGACTTTATAACGAATGATGGTTTTTTCTTATTCCAGATTTCCTACTCCAACGGAGGTGTTTCCGTAGAAACAGTAGATCCCAGGGACCCACTGGGGTTCGAACCCGTAACCTTCAAGGCGGATATCGCAGTGTGCACGTTGCCTCTGGGTGTGCTGAAACAGCAGCCACCAGCGGTTGAGTTCGAGCCGCCACTCCCTGGCTGGAAGACCGCGGCCATAAACCGGATGGGGTTCGGCAACATCAACAAGGTGGTTCTCTGTTTCGATAAGGTCTTCTGGGACCCCAATGTGAACCTCTTCGGGCACGTCGGCACGACTACAGCCGGCCGCGGCGAGTTGTTCCTCTTCTGGAGTCTCTACAAAGCCCCGGTTCTAATAGCCCTGATAGTCGGCGAATCGGCGCTCATCATGGAGTCTATCTCGGATGACGTCATCATAGCGAGAACTCTCGCGGTTCTTAAATCGATCTTCGGGAGCATGGCGGTGCCGACACCTCGGGAGATGGTGGTCACGCGATGGAGGAGCGATGTCTGGAGTCGCGGCAGTTACTCCTACGTAGCGGCGGGCTCCTCCGGCAACGACTACGATCTCATGGCGACTCCCGTGGCGCCAACCGCGACCCCTAGCGGTACGAACCGGCATCCAGTGCCGCGCGTGTTCTTCGCGGGGGAGCACACGATACGGAACTACCCTGCGACGGTGCACGGAGCGTTGTTGAGCGGACTGCGGGAGGCCGGACGGATAGCGGACCAGTTCTACGGACTTCCGCCTTCCATCTCGAGCAACGGGGATCTAATCAGGACGCCGTTGAATAAGTCCTGACGCTGACAAACTAGTTCCTCCCTAATTCTCGACAACTAAAGATTTTATTTTTCTTATTAAGTGCAATTAATTATTTGATTTTCACTGTTTCCACTTTTATAGAATACCATTTATGAGTTTTTTAATTTTTCCGAGATGAGATTATTGTTGAATTCCTGGATGTAAACGAAACTTTATCAACAAAAAGAGCTGATGCTGATCCAGGTTCGAACCCAGTACTTTCACATCTATCAACAACTACAAGTATTACACATTGTTTTGATGAGTCCCTCTTTACTAAAACGACTAACTATCGTTATAAAGAGACACAGTTCCGTTATTAATTTACTTTAGTTACAGTTGGTATTATTTGGTTACTATAAAGGTTTCTCTCTCTCGGTTTGGTTTATGTATTTATAATATTATTATGTACACAACAATGTTTGTGACAATCAATACTATTACTATAAACTACAATGTTATTGGTTACCTTACCAGGTAAACCAGTTATACTAACGGGAGCCCAGGTCCCCTTGTTTGAACTAAACTACGATGTTATTGGTTACCTTACCAGGTAAACCAGTTATACTAACGAGAGCCCAGGTCCCCTTGGTGGGATAAATATTTCTCCATTTGACGCAACACCGCCGCGGCCGCTATGAGGGAGGTGAATACCGCGGCCGCTCCTAAAGCCGCAGGCCATCGCTAACTATATAGGTTAACTTGGGATTCTGAGGGACTTTTCGATGAAGGAACAGACCAATTTTTTTTATTTTCGCACCAGGGGAGCGACTCGGAATTCTAAGATATTAGCCACTCTAACATTAGCAAATCTATCCCCTCGACGGACACGGCGGACAAAAAACCGTCATTTTTTTGACAACTTTAAAAATTTTTTGAAAGGCGCTCTACAGTGGCTCGAAAAAACCCTAGGTTATTGCTTAGCCGACGCCGGGATACGATAGAAGGGATTAATTAGTGAATTCGTTTTTTTTTTCAAAAAAGATTACCACGCCTTTTTCCCGAAATTGTCCGTCAAAGTTGAAAAAATGGCTTTGCGGGATCCGCTCTGACTCGGCTAATATTAATCGTACGGGGACGAAATTAACGCGGTTGGAAAGGGGAAGAGTGGTACTACCTTCGTATCGAATGGGGGTAAGATATTTATTAAAATTTCGGGTGGAAAAAGGGGCTGTAAATTTGTACGTTTTTTCCATCTTTTTTACATAATTATTATTTCCAAAATTTTTAATTCGACAACGCTAGTAGGAATCTGCCAATTCTTTTTCGGAAAGCGTAGAAGACCACAGGGCTACATTCCTATCGAATGGGGGTACAAAATATATGTAGGCAAAGGGGTCCAAAAAGGGCCAGAAAATAATAAAAAGTTTATAAATAACAACTTTTTTATTTTTGACTCTTGAAGGTTAAAGTACATTTTATACGGTTAATATCGATACGGGGAATCCAAATATTCGATTGGTTTTGCCGCGCAAACGATATTAAAAAAATTAGGGCCCAAATTATAATTTCACGCCTCAAACTCGCTTCGCGGGAACTCGTCTAGCTCGAAAAATACATAAGGTCTGGGAGACTTATTTAAACAGTCTTATAGAGCGTCAAATTATCTATCTTTCAACGGTAATTACAACGCCATAGCTATTATATAACTGAAGCGGCAGACGATCGTGTGAAATATACTACTTATAAAAAAGGGACGAAAAAATTTTTTTTTAATAAATCGCCATTACATTATAATTTAACTTTTTGCGCCAAAAGTTCCTGTAAAATGTAGCAAATTAACTCCACTATCTTTTTTCTTAACATTTATAATTAAAATAACGAGTTTTAAGGGTCGAAAAATAACGCGTAATTTTGGCCCTTTTTTTTCATTTTTTTTGGGGCCAAAAATACCCCCTCTCAAAAGATAGAAAAAAAAATTACGGCAAAGAATATACCAATTTTATTGAATTTGGAGCACCAGAACCGAAATTTAGTCAAAAATTAAAAATATTTTTTTTTTGCAAAAAATTAAGAATGGTCATATTGGGTTTCGAACCCACGAACCCACGAACGATTACCACTAGACTACGTGACCAAGAGAATTTGAAATTTTCGAGTGATTGTTTTTAAACATCAATAACTTCTGTTCTACTGGGCCGTTTGATCTGAAACTTTTTTCATTGGATAGAGGATAGATTGTAGTGTGTGAAATAGGATACAACTTGGGAAAACGCATGTGCACTTAGTGCATAATGCACTTAAATAGTGAACATTTTTTCGATATTTCAAACACTATTATTTCCAGTTCCATTCATCGTAGAATGTTATTTTTTGGATTAAAATGTAGTTTGGAGTGATTTCTAACTATAATCGTAACATTTGTTTAACTTTTTATGTCTATAAAGTGACTTAAAATGTCCATGAATATGGTCCAAAATCGCAAATGTCGCGATTTATTAAATCAGATTTTTTACACTTTTAGTGACTGACACTTGATCATACACCATCGTAGATCGGTAGAGGATAAACATAAGTTTGTTAAATAAGAACCACCATTACGATCTGCTAAAGTGCACTTGTACAAATAAGTGTGCAAAAGTGCAAATTTTTTAATAAGGTCAAATTATATAGTATTGTGTTCTTTTCTTTGCAGATACTTTATTTTCATATTAATATGTTGTTTGAACCTTACTGAGCGCATTAGGGGATATGCGTACAAATAACCGGCCCTTATGAGGCTTCGATTGGGTAAATTAATAAAACATAAGGTTGTAATATTCTAAAAAACCAGTGTGATATTAAATGCACTTTAAACAATAAATAGAGATCAAATAACAAATGGACTACACAATTAAAAACTCGCACAATTTTGTACTTATTATATCGCTTCAAATTAATTCAACAGTGGATATTTGGGGGAAGGGGGAAGTTACAGTGTGCATTCGGGGGAAGTTTGGTGAACTGCATTTATGCAGTGAATCCAAACTTCCCCCTTTGATATATCATATACTTAAGACATGCTAGGGTGACGGGGAAATATTTGTTACTGTCACACTTTGCTTCCATTTATCCTATCCTTTATTATTACCCCAGTCAGATAAGAGATAATAAATCAGTAAAAACTAAACTAAACTGTCTTTCATGCAAACAAATTTCTAACTAAAGACGGGTGAATGACCATGACCATGGAAATAATTTTAAATATAATTGTATATCAACTATTTGGGGAGGCTTCCAAGTTAGGCCCGAAAACAATTATTTTGTTACATATATAGTAAATCACGTTGTATGTTCTTCTTCCTCTCATAATAAAATATAAATGAAATATCTCAGATCGCTATGCCCTGTAACAATTCACAACCAAAATATTTAAGTGTGAAAAGTGTAGGCCTACCACACTCCGCCCAAACAACCGCAAACGCATAGCCAACAAATTTAACAAAAGGTTACATACATGTTGGGCTCATGACGAGATGAGTGAAAATTGATCGCGTAATATAAAGTAAAAAATTAAGAGACGGGCTGGCTCTCCTCCACTTTCTTACCCAATGGATATGTTGTTGTAATAATCTAATATTGGGGCGGATTTCTCTCGTTTGAGCTAAACTACGATGTGATTGTGTTACCAGGTAAACCAGTTATACTAACGGGAGCCCAGGTCCCCTTGTTTGAACAGCAGAGCGATGGCAGAGAGAATCTCCTCGGTGCGTTGCATCTGGCTGGTCACGTGACCATTCCCGAAGTCACGGTATTCTTTAGGAACAAACTATACCGCGGTAACCGCTGCTCCAAAGTCGACGCCTGCAGTTTCTCTGCGTTCAATAGTCCCAACATGGCGCCTCTGGTTACCATAGGAACTACGGTTAGTCATCATTATTTAAGGGTCTCACGAACTGTTCTTCACGAGTACCGTAAGCTCTTTCTTACAATGTGCTAAATTAAATTATTTATATGCAGCCCATCTTCTTAATGTTTCGTCAGTTATTATTTATTTATAAATGGATTGGAGTTAAGCTGTTAATGAAACTGTAATTAAAGATGTAATATTATGGGTTTGTTCAGAAATGGAAAAAATGAGAAAGCGCGTCACCTGGGGTTGAACCAGCGCTATACGTACATTTCAGCCTATCAGGCCTCATCAGTAGCGCTAACCTGAACAAAACCATAATATTACATTATTTATTTCAACTTTAAGGTTAAAATATCCTGGGACAACATTTTTAGTCCAGGAACCATCGAACCATTTTTCGTACACACCGAACTCAATTGTAACGTTGGTATATTGCGAATATTCCCAACTATGACACTTGCTACAACTAAACTGTTCCTACAACCACCGCTGGAGGGATTGGTGTTACAGACTTACGGATCTGGAAATGCACCCGATAGTAGAAAGGTAAGTCAATATGGGACATGTGACAACCATTCCTGACACACCGCGACGAGCCTAATACACGTGGCTGACTCACCGTCGAGAACTTTTCAAACATTTTAAATTAATTTCACGACTCCCACGAAGCCTGTTTTCCAAAAGCTTTAAATGTTTTATTTACGCACACGCAAGCCAGTCATCAACAAGCAGAAACGTAATTGGCGCAAGTTTGTGGTGCTGCTTCCCAGTAGTTGCTACCTTCATGTGAATCTGAAACCGTTAAAATATAATATATTATATAAAATTTAAATTTTGTACTGAATTGTAGGACCTAATGGCGGTGTTCAGAGAAGCGCACGAGAGAGGAGTCATCATAGTAAATATATCGCAGTGCGTCAGCGGTGAAGTCACGCCAGGTTACGCATCTGGTAAAGCTTTATACGACGCGGGGATAATATCTGGTGAGTTTGTGTGGCAGGGGGGTGGGGTGGATTGGTGATATCTGGTGAGTTTGTGTGGCAGAGGGGTGGGGTGGATAATATTTGGTGAGTTTATGTGGCCGGGGGTGGATAATATCTGGTGAGTTTGTGTGGCAGAGCGGTGGGGTGGATAATATTTGGTGAGTTTGTGTGGCCGGGGGGTGGATTATATCTGGTAAGTTTTTGTTGCACGGGGGTTGTGTGGATAATATTTGGTGAGTTTTTGTGGTGGCCGGAGGTGGAGACTATCTGGTGAGTTTGTGTGGAAGGGGTGTGGATAATATCTGGTGATTTTGTGTGGCAGAGCGGTGGGGTGGATAATATTTGGTGAGTTTTTGTGGTGGCCGGAGGTGGAGACTATCTGGTGAGTTTGTGTGGAAGGGGTGTGGATAATATCTGGTGATTTTGTGTGGCAGAGCGGTGGGGTGGATAATATTTGGTGAGTTTATGTGGCCGGGGGTGGATAATATCTGGTGAGTTTGTGTGACAGGGGCGTGGGGTGGATAATTTTTGGTGAGTTTGTGTGGCCGGGGGGTGGATAATATCTGGTGAGTTTGTGTGGCAGGAGTGTGGATAATATCTGGTGAGTTTGTGTGGCTGGGATGTGGGATGGATAATATCTGGTGAGTTTGTGTGGCTGGGGTGTGGATAATATCTGGTGAGTTTGTGTGGCAGGGGTGTGGATAATATCTGGTGAGTTTGTATGGCGGGGGGGGGGGGGGTGATATCTGGTGAGTTTGTGTGGCAGGAGTGTGGATAATATCTGGTGAGTTTGTGTTCAGGGGTGTGGATAATATATGGTGAGTTTGTGTGGCTGGGGTGTGGATAATATCTGGCGAGTTTGTGTGGCAGGTGGAGGGGGGTAATATCTGGTACGTATGTGTGGCAGGGGTGGGGTGGGTGATATCTGGTGAGTTTGTATGGGACGTGGAGGGGGCGGAAGGGTGATATCTGATTAGTTTGTGTGGCAGGGGTGGGGTGGGTGGTTGATTTCTGGTGAGATTGTGTGGCAGGGGGTGGGTGATTTCTGGTGAGTTTGTGTGGCAGGGGGAGGGGGTAATATCTGGTGAGATTGTGTGGCAGGGGGGGGGGGGGGTAATATCTGATGAGATTGTGTGGAAGGGGGTGGGTGATTTCTGGTGAGATTGTGTGGCAGGGGATGGGTGATATCTTGTGAGTTTGTGTGGCAGGGGGGGGGGGGGGGGGGTAATATCTGGTGAGATTGTGTGGCAGGGGTGGGGTGGGTGGGTGATATCTGGTAAGTTTGCGTGGCAGGGGTGGGATGGGTGGGTGGTATCTGGTGACTTTGTGTAGCAGGGGGAGGGGGGTAATATCTGGTGAGATTGTGTGCAGGGGGAGGGGGATAATATCTGGTGAGATTGTGTGACAGGGTGATGGGGTGGATAATATATGGTGATTTAGTGTGGCAAGGGTGTGGATAATATCTGGTGAGATTGTGTGGCAGGGGGGGGGGGGGTGGGTGGGTGATATCTGGTAAGTTTGTGTGGCAGTGGGAAGGGGGTAATATCTGGCGAGATTGTGTGGCAGGGGGTGGGGATATCTGGTGATTTTGCGTCTGGAGTAATCGGAAAGGGTTCTACAATCACAGAAGGCCTGCGTCTAATGAGTTCGTTTTCATTTGGCTGTTGCTAGGTAACGATATGACTCCTGAAGCTGCACTAACCAAACTTTCCTACGTTCTCGCAGTAACGCCAGATCCAGAGTTACGTCGCCTGTTAATGGTCAGCAATCTTCGGGGAGAGATGAGTATACCGCTGTCTGGAGACAGTAGCACTCATATTATCTGTCCAAATAGCGCCATTATTAAGGCAATCGCAAGGGCTATGAAGGTAGAATTAGTTTAGTTCTATAATATGTTTTTTCTGCTCCAAATTCATTTATTTGTACTGCAGCTTTGTATTATTACTGCAGCTGTAATTTGAATACGGCTATATAATTATTAATATAATAAGGATAATATTTATCAACAGAAGTTGAAAATTGGATTAACGATTAGCATTATTTATTTATTTAGTATTGTAGTTTTATTATTTATACACTTAGGTTATGAGCGGGGATGAGTTAGATAAACTTAAACACCAGCTGCTCCCGTCGCTAAGCTGTGCCGCGTCTACGTCGGACAACGTTGATAGTCTCAAAGAACTGAAATCCATTGGTTGTAGTCTATTGGAGGGCGATTACGACAATCGTACACCACTCCATTTAGCTAGTTCCGAAGGTAACTATGGCAACTCGTTCTAGTTAACCCCAAAAGGTCCTTAGCAGTGTCGTCATAGCAGTCCATTTCGCTAGTACCCAATACTAGTAGCAATGACGTCACAACAGTTCAGTTCTGCGATGTAATTTCACCAATTCGTAATTGAATTACTTCCTTTAGGCGGGGTTAATGTGGTTCAGTATCTGCTGAAGTGCGGTGCGTCGGTACATGCGTTGGACCGCTGGGGGCAGACTCCGTTGGAATGCGCGCTGGTTGCTAGGCGACCCGATATAATCAGTCTGTTGGTGCGGGCCGGCGCGCACATAACCACGCCTGAGTGGAAAATCGTTGGGACTTTATTCAGGTAAAAATATATAGTAGTAATAGAGGATGTTTGGTAAAGTTGGTGTTTATATGTTAGGTTTAAGGTTGTTGATATATTTGGTATGGTTGTTGATTTGTTTGGTATAAGGTTGTTGTGTTTGGTAAGGTAGTTGATATATTTGGTATGGTTGTTGATTTGTTTGGTATAAGGTTGTTGTGTTTGGTAAACTTCTTGGTTATGTGTTTGGTAAGGTTGTTGATATATTTGGTATGGTTGTTGATTTGTTTGGTATAAGGTTGTTGTGTTTGGTAAACTTCTTGGTTATGTGTTTGGTAAGGTTGTTGATATATTTGGTATGGTTGTTGATTTGTTTGGTATAAGGTTGTTGTGTTTGGTAAGGTTGTTGATATATTTGGTATGGTTGTTGATTTGTTTGGTATAAGGTTGTTGTGTTTGGTAAACTTCTTGGTTATGTTGTTGATATATTTGGTATGGTTGTTGATTTGTTTGGTATAAGGTTGTTGTGTTTGGTAAACTTCTTGGTTATGTTGTTGATATATTTGGTATGGTTGTTGATTTGTTTGGTATAAGGTTGTTGTGTTTGGTAAGGTTGTTGTGTTAGGTAAACTTCTTGGTTATGTGTTTGGTAAGGTAGTTGATATATTTGGTATGGTTGTTGATTTGTTTGGTATAAGGTTGTTGTGTTTGGTAAACTTCTTGGTTATGTGTTTGGTAAGGTAGTTGATATATTTGGTATGGTTGTTGATTTGTTTGGTATAAGGTTGTTGTGTTTGGTAAGGTTGTTGTGTTTGGTAAACTTCTTGGTTTTGTGTTTGGTAAGGTAGTTGATATATTTGGTATGGTTGTTGATTTGTTTGGTAGGTGGGGGAAGGTTGTTGTGTTTGGTAAACTTCTTGGTTATGTGTTTGGTAAGGTAGTTGATATATTTGGTATGGTTGTTGATTTGTTTGGTATAAGGTTGTTGTGTTTGGTAAGGTAGTTGATATATTTGGTATGGTTGTTGATTTGTTTGGTATAAGGTTGTTGTGTTTGGTAAACTTCTTGGTTATGTGTTTGGTAAGGTAGTTGATATATTTGGTATGGTTGTTGATTTGTTTGGTATAAGGTTGTTGTGTTTGGTAAGGTAGTTGATATATTTGGTATGGTTGTTGATTTGTTTGGTATAAGGTTATTGTGTTTGGTAAGGTAGTTGATATATTTGGTATGGTTGTTGATTTGTTTGGTATAAGGTTGTTGTGTTTGGTAAACTTCTTGGTTATGTGTTTGGTAAGGTTGTTGATATATTTGGTATGGTTGTTGATTTGTTTGGTATAAGGTTGTTGTGTTTGGTAAGGTAGTTGATATATTTGGTATGGTTGTTGATTTGTTTGGTATAAGGTTGTTGTGTTTGGTAAACTTCTTGGTTATGTGTTTGGTAAGGTTGTTGATATATTTGGTATGGTTGTTGATTTGTTTGGTATAAGGTTGGGGGAAGGTTGTGTGTTGGTAAACTTCTTGGTTATGTGTTTGGTAAGGTTGTTGATATATTTGGTATGGTTGTTGATTTGTTTGGTATAAGGTTGTTGTGTTTGGTAAGGTAGTTGATATATTTGGTATGGTTGTTGATTTGTTTGGTATAAGGTTGTTGTGTTTGGTAAACTTCTTGGTTATGTGTTTGGTAAGGTTGTTGATATATTTGGTATGGTTGTTGATTTGTTTGGTATAAGGTTATTGTGTTTGGTAAGGTAGTTGATATATTTGGTATGGTTGTTGATTTGTTTGGTATAAGGTTGTTGTGTTTGGTAAACTTCTTGGTTATGTGTTTGGTAAGGTTGTTGATATATTTGGTATGGTTGTTGATTTGTTTGGTATAAGGTTGTTGTGTTTGGTAAGGTAGTTGATATATTTGGTATGGTTGTTGATTTGTTTGGTATAAGGTTGTTGTGTTTGGTAAACTTCTTGGTTATGTGTTTGGTAAGGTTGTTGATATATTTGGTATGGTTGTTGATTTGTTTGGTATAAGGTTGTTGTGTTTGGTAAACTTCTTGGTTATGTGTTTGGTAAGGTTGTTGATATATTTGGTATGGTTGTTGATTTGTTTGGTATAAGGTTGTTGTGTTTGGTAAACTTCTTGGTTATGTGTTTGGTAAGGTTGTTGATATATTTGGTATGGTTGTTGATTTGTTTGGTATAAGGTTGTTGTGTTTGGTAAACTTCTTGGTTATGTGTTTGGTAAGGTTGTTGATATATTTGGTATGGTTGTTGATTTGTTTGGTATAAGGTTGTTGTGTTTGGTAAGGTAGTTGATATATTTGGTATGGTTGTTGATTTGTTTGGTATAAGGTTGTTGTGTTTGGTAAACTTCTTGGTTATGTGTTTGGTAAGGTTGTTGATATATTTGGTATGGTTGTTGATTTGTTTGGTATAAGGTTGTTGTGTTTGGTAAGGTAGTTGATATATTTGGTATGGTTGTTGATTTGTTTGGTATAAGGTTGTTGTGTTTGGTAAACTTCTTGGTTATGTGTTTGGTAAGGTTGTTGATATATTTGGTATGGTTGTTGATTTGTTTGGTATAAGGTTGTTGTGTTTGGTAAGGTAGTTGATATATTTGGTATGGTTGTTGATTTGTTTGGTATAAGGTTGTTGTGTTTGGTAAACTTCTTGGTTATGTGTTTGGTAAGGTTGTTGATATATTTGGTATGGTTGTTGATTTGTTTGGTATAAGGTTGTTGTGTTTGGTAAACTTCTTGGTTATGTGTTTGGTAAGGTTGTTGATATATTTGGTATGGTTGTTGATTTGTTTGGTATAAGGTTGTTGTGTTTGGTAAACTTCTTGGTTATGTGTTTGGTAAGGTTGTTGATATATTTGGTATGGTTGTTGATTTGTTTGGTATAAGGTTGTTGTGTTTGGTAAACTTCTTGGTTATGTGTTTGGTAAGGTTGTTGATATATTTGGTATGGTTGTTGATTTGTTTGGTATAAGGTTGTTGTGTTTGGTAAGGTTGTTGATATATTTGGTATGGTTGTTGATTTGTTTGGTATAAGGTTGTTGTGTTTGGTAAAGGTTGTTGATATATTTGGTATGGTTGTTGATTTGTTTGGTATAAGGTTGT
This sequence comes from Nemertoderma westbladi, assembly GCA_032718475.1. Taxonomy (NCBI): domain Eukaryota; kingdom Metazoa; phylum Xenacoelomorpha; order Nemertodermatida; family Nemertodermatidae; genus Nemertoderma; species Nemertoderma westbladi. The sequence continues at coordinate 11,713 of JAUCBJ010000309.1, read as the reverse complement.
TGTGTTTGGTAAACTTCTTGGTTATGTGTTTGGTAAGGTTGTTGATATATTTGGTATGGTTGTTGATTTGTTTGGTATAAGGTTGTTGTGTTTGGTAAACTTCTTGGTTATGTGTTTGGTAAGGTTGTTGATATATTTGGTATGGTTGTTGATTTGTTTGGTATAAGGTTGTTGTGTTTGGTAAACTTCTTGGTTATGTGTTTGGTAAGGTTGTTGATATATTTGGTATGGTTGTTGATTTGTTTGGTATAAGGTTGTTGTGTTTGGTAAACTTCTTGGTTATGTGTTTGGTAAGGTTGTTGATATATTTGGTATGGTTGTTGATTTGTTTGGTATAAGGTTGTTGTGTTTGGTAAGGTTAGTTGATATATTTGGTATGGTTGTTGATTTGTTTGGTATAAGGTTGTTGTGTTTGGTAAACTTCTTGGTTATGTGTTTGGTAAGGTTGTTGATATATTTGGTATGGTTGTTGATTTGTTTGGTATAAGGTTGTTGTGTTTGGTAAGGTTGTTGTGTTTGGTAAGGTTGTTTGTGAGCGGATTCAATTCCGCCCCACCGACCCCATAAAGTTGGGAAGTGGCGTTTTAAGCAATATTGGGGAGTACGAGGTTGATTACAATCAACCTCGTATCACCCCCAATAACGGGGACAACACACGTCCCCAAAGGGCCACACAAAAGAGGTTATAGGTCAAACCTCTTGGAGAGGGAAAGTAACAGCAGCGGGGGGGGGGGGGGGGGGGGGAGCACTCCCACAGAGGTGGGAGCCGAGAATTAGTATATCAACCAATGGGAGAGGAAAGCGTCCGCTAGGTACAGAGGGCAAGATACTGTAGGATTAACCAATGTATATATTATATTGCATGCAGTAAAGTTACTCAGTTTACTCAGTCATCAGGTGCAGTACGGTGACATTTCGTACCGTCACCGCCACTACCGGTACTACATTTATTTCTGCCTTTACATTTATTTCTCAACTGTGCTATTATATTATATCTGCGTCAGTTAGTCAAACGATATCAGAACAACAACTAGGTTTACCCTAACTATTATCTTTTCACAACAACGCGGTGACGCGTAACGAAACAAAACCGGTCGGGATCCACTGATCCCGTCACAGTACGAAATCCAAAGAACTGCAAAACTGTGACTGCCAGCCACCAAGACTCAGTAGAAAGTTAAAGATGAGCGCGGAGCCCCGAAATCTAGAGGGAGAGATGACACCGCCGCGGACCCCGGACGATACCAACGAAACGATCCGTGAGGCCGCGACGCGACGGTATCGACCCGCAACGCCGGACACGCCGGAAAGAGACGATCCGGCAGCTCAAGCGGAGGGCGGCCGTCTACCAGGACGAGAGGACGAGTCGACACACGACGGCGGTCGACATACCGATGTCGCCGGCCAGCCACAGGCCGAGGGCGACGGACGGCCCATCGAAATGGCGACGGTGGGGCCGCCGGTACGACGCCGAACCAGGAGGGGAGGAGGAGAGGTCGGCGACGAGGACGTCGGAACCAGTGACTGGCTCCGACGAGCCTACAACGCGACAAAGAAACAGCTTAAGGAGGCTAGATAAGGAGTAAAGGTAGACCAGAAAAGGTTAAACCAGCGACTAGGTGAGTCGAATAAACACTTTAGCTACCTAGTTCGCTTCGGGCAGGGAGAACTAGCCAGTGAGAGATGGAGGGGGGTCGCCGCCGAACTATTTGAACTGTGGCGATCCGGGATAATGGAGCCCCAGATAGTGTACATAGGGCCGTATTTAGTGGATGCTAGGGGAATTAAGTTAGTGGGTTGGGCAGACCCGCACGAGGGCGAATCCGAGATTAACCCCGAGGATTCGGTCTCGTCGGTTAGCGAGAACCCCAGAAAGCGGGAGAAAGTTAGTAGGACAGAGAGGCGACGGGAGTCCATCGCGACCGACAAGTCCGCTACATCCTCCGCAAAAGCAAGAAGGGTGTTAGAAATAGATCTGGTGTGTCAATTAGACATGGTGGCGCTAGACCAGAAAGAGTTAGAGAGGCAGTTGGAAGAGGGAACTGCGTTGTTAGAAAGAGAGAGAGAGCTGGCGAGAGAGAATAAAGAGAGGGCTGAGAGGGTCGCGAGAAACTTTAGAGAGTGTGAGGAGATAGAAACAAGGGAAGGAAAGGAGCGAGAGGCGAGATAGGCGAAAGAGGCGAACGAGCGTAAAGAGCGTGAGGCGGAGTGAGAGGCGAACGAACATAAAGAGCGTGAGGCGAAAGAGGCGAACGAACATAAAGAGCGTGAGGCGGCGAGAGAGGCGAGCGAACGTAAAGAGCGTAAGGTGGCGAGTGAACGTAAAGAGCGTGAGGCGAGAGGGGCGAGCGAGCGTAAGGAGCGCGAGACGAGAGAGGCGGAGCTGGCCGAGCAGAGTTTGCGAGAGGATAGGGAGAGAGAGAGAACGGGAAAGCGTGTGCAGGATGATATACACGCCTGGCTGAGGGGGCTTATGCAATATCAGGCCAAACAGAAGCGCCGATTAGAACTGGCGCAGCTGGGGCTATCATTGATTTGTGGTTTTAGATTAGCAAGTGTATAATAAGTTAGTCTAAATTGATATCATTAAAGTAATAAATGTAGTTACTAACTTGTTTTTTACGACTCCATTTAATAGAGTTGTCACTATATCTACATTTTCCCACGGGCACGGACTGACGTTCTTATTCTATATTTTTTTTTTACATGAAGATACACCCCCAGTCGGGGTAAATATATATTATAATATTGATAATAGGTATGTACATTGTACGCGCACAGTAAATCATAATTAGACTAATAGTTTAAGGTCAAATATTATATGAAAATTATTATAATTAAGCCAGTAAATGCACACAAGTTATTAAATATGGTAATAAATAAGGCAATGCTATTAGATAATTATTAAGGATGGTAGAATTTAATTGCATAGCAGGATAATAAGTGGCGCCTCAAATTAGAGATAAATAGATTTAATTTAGGAGATTAAATAGGCCTAACTATGAAAGATATATAGTTCACATCCTAAGAAAATTATAATTAACTGGGTATTATATTGTAAGTAATAAAGTAAAGCGTTGGGTAGTTCTAATAAGGAGGGAGGGGGGGGGGGGGGGGGGGTGTTTGAAAGGGAGCTGGTAGTAGAGTTTATTATTTCGCTAGGTCGTGTAATGAGGGACATTTTGTGCATGATAGTGCGTGGTATCGGTCCTCGCATGGATTTTTACAGTAGGTACAGGAGCAGTCAGGGGTCAGTATAATAGGAATGGAGTCTTGTTTGAGCAAAGTAAGTGGTGAAAACCGTGGGAGGTGAATCTGGTGATGGTGTGTCTGTATGTCTGTCCCGCCCGTTTCCATGTTGTAGATGTAAAAGCTGGGCCAGGGATGGGGTAGTTGGCTTCGAAATTTGATTCTCTGTCTCTCCGATGGGTTCTGTATTGAGCGGTTACTGTCGTTGAAAAAATGTTCGGGTGTTTGGTAAGAATGTCATCGCATAAGCTGTTTTCACCTACCAGTTTTAGTGCGAGGGTGGAGGAGGCTGACGTGTGTAGTCTTAACATATGTTTGATATGGCAGGTTTTTGTTTTATCAAGGTCAATGAGGTTTGTTAGCGAAAGATATGGGCCAATTTCTTCAAGACTATATGTTACCATTGGCTGTATTTTCATTCGGTATATTTTGAGGCCAGTCTCGATTGAAAGAAGGTGTAGTTTCGAAAGGGAGCCGATGACGCTATACGCTTTTTTCTTTTTATCTAAAATATGTTTAGTGAAGCAGAGTGTCGGTTGGAGAGTAATTCCGAGATATTCATATTCATTTACTATGTTTACAACATTTCCGTCATAGGTGAATTTATCCATCATAGCAAGTCTACCTCCATTTCTAAATTTGATTATTTTTGTTTTCTTCAAGTTTACTTCCATGTTGTTGGCTTTACACCAATTATGTAATGCATCTAGGGCATGTTGGATATCCAGTGGGTTTTTCGAATATATGGCAAGGTCGTCAGCGAAGAATAAGAATTTGAGAGAGGAGGCTATTTGTCGGAGAACAGTGGCTAGGTCGGTGATGAAAATTAAGAAGCAGGTCGGGCTGAAACAGTCTCCTTGAAGGACTCCACGAAGCTGTTGTATAGCATTGGATAGTTGTAGGCCGTCATATATTCGGATGCTGTTTTCTAGAATGTCTCTGATTAGATTGTATAATTTGCCCTTTATTCCAAAACTGTGGATCTTAGACAGTAGTATTCCTCGGTTAACGAAGTCGAAGGCTTTCCGAAAGTCAATGAAAGCTACAAATAGCCTGCGGTCGTTGGCATTTTCAGAGCGGAGAGCTGTTGAAATATCGTTGAGAAGTAGGTGTATTGCTTGGCGTGTTGATTTTCCTACTTGGAAACCGAATTGTTCTAGGGGTACTAAGTGGCCTGTAAATCTTCTGACTCTCTTGTTAATTGTTGACGTGAGGATCTTTAGAAAGGCGCAGAGAAGAGCGATCCCTCTGTAGTTCTCCGGGTCAGTTATAGCACCTTTATTCTTGTACAACACCTTTATGATACTCAGTTTCCAGGTAGTTGGTATACTCCCAATATTAAGACATACGTTGAATAGTAGAGTTATAAGGTTTAGGATGAGTGGAAGAGCACCTTTAATGTGTTCGTAGTAGATTTTATCAGTTCCACAGGCTTTGTTATTGCAGGTATCGTTTATACTGGCTAGTACTTCCTCACTAGTTATGTCATCATTGTACCAAGCTCCGTCGTTGAGTTCTGCGGCAGTCGGTGATGGTATTTCTGGGATGTCCGGTGGGTTACATTTGTTACCCAGCAGGTTTTGGAAATGTTTTTCCAAAGTTTCAAGGTTGATAGGGGCGATGCTAGGTTTTGGTTTTTCAAATAAGGTCCAGGGTTTAATTTCCGTGCGTTCGATGAGCTTAATAAGTGATGCTTCTTCAAACTCTTCCCGTTTTTGTTTAATAAGTTTTTTGTATTGTCTGCGGAGGTTCCAGTATGTCACAGTGTCTGCGGGAGAGTTTTCACGGCGGGTCATGGCAGATTGAAGTTGTTGCTTCATTTGTTTACATTCGTTGTCATACCAACGCCTTCCATTAGTTCTAGAGTTTTCAGAGGTAGTTGCGTCGGTTATAGTGCTAGTCAGTAGCTCAGTGGCGCCGTTTATGTCAAAGTCTGTTTCTAATTTTTGTGTAGCTAGTTGTAGCCTACTGTCGTTCCTTAGCTGCAGTACATTCAACTTTCTACTCAGTGGAGGGGGGCGAGTTTCGAGTCTACAATATATTGAGACAGCAACCTCTATATCTATTGATATTTTTTGGTGTTTGCGGATTGGGTTCAGTGTGATATGTGGGACTGGTGGCAGTGGGGGGACGGTACCGGGATATCTTATAAATAGCAAGTCAATGGTGCTGCTACCCTGTGGGGAGATATAGGTGTGGCATTTCTCCGAATTGAGACATAGGAAATTTAAATTACAGAAAATATCATTTAGTTCGAGACCTCGTGAGCCACTATCTAGCCTGCAATTAAAATCACCACCAACAACAATCATTGATTGACAATCAGTATGGGATAAAGCACTATTTATTGTCAGTGCAATATCAGCCAGGGATTTTTCGGGCGGAAAGTACAGAACAATGAAGAATGATATATCAGTTTTAACAACAATAAAATATTCATCTCTGGCAATGAGTAATGGGTTAGTGTGGGGTTTACATAAAATTATTAGGCCGCCAATAGGTCGGCCTTTTTCTGGCTTACGGGCTGGTTCTATAAAAGAATAATAGTTTAAATTATTAAAATTAATACTGGTGAAAAACGTTTCCGTATACAGGAGTACTATTCTATATAATAACAGGTATTACAGTGTTGGAGTCAATGGCTAAGTCAAAGCCAAGCTTTGACTCTATCCCATCATATTAGACATGTACCGTACAACAAGAGTCCCACAAGAAATGAAAACAAATAAGTTGGTGCCAGTTCCCAAGAAGGGCAACCTAACACTCTATGGTTCTTTTCGGGGAATCTCATTGATCTCGATTGCTGCAAAGCTATACAATAGGATTCTATTAAATCGCATCAGGGATCCCATTGAGAGACTGCTCCGTGGAAATCAGAATGGGTTCCGTAAAGGTCGTGGGACCATGGAGCCCATTTTGGCACTTAGAAGGATAATTGAAGAATTATCAAAAAAGAAAGACAGGCATCTGGCTGTTATCTTTGTTGACTTCTTCAAGGCCTTTGATTCAGTCTCTCGCTCACGTATGTTCAGCATACTTTCATTATATGGGATTCCTGATGAAATTATTGCAGCAATCAGATCAGTATACGATGGTTCGACAACATTTGTGTCTACTGTTGACGGTGACACAGAACCATTTGAAGTGTTATGGGGCGTCCTCCAAGGAGACACACTTGCACCATTCTTGTTCATTATTGTGGTTGACTATGTTCTACGCATGTCCTTAGATCATCATAATGATGATGGGGTGATGATAACTCCACCTACTGGCTCCAGAAGTCGAGGAAATCCTGCCAAGTACCTAACTGATCTAGACTTTGCTGATGACTTAGGAGTACTCTCAGAATCATTAGAGGGAGCCCAACGGCTCCTCAGCTCATTAGAACATGCTGCTTCTAGTGTTGGTCTTTTTATTAACTCCAGAAAGACCAAAATTCTGACAGTTAACTTTGAAAGTCCTCAGCAAGTCTCTGATCGGATGAGCATAAGCTCAAAGGATGGTATGCTTGAGCATGTGGACGACTTCTGTTACCTGGGATCATGGATCCGAATACGTAAGGGAAAGGCATGGGCAGCCCTTGAATAGGCTTTCCAGGATTTGGAAGTCACCGAGAATTAATCGGAAACTTAAGGTCCGATTATTTAGAGCAGCAGTAGTTCCAGTACTCCTCTACGGGAGTCCATGCTGGGCTCTAACTGCAGAGGACACCAAATCTCTGGATGGCACATCACAAGAATGCTACGCCGGGTTCATTGTGTCAAGTACAATGCACACATCTCCAACCAGACACTATATAACATTGGAGGTGTCTCATTGGTTCCCCCAAGCTTGACACTAGAACAAAATCGCCTCCGCTTTGCAGGACATTGCTTTCGCCGTGAGGACCAGCCAGTGCATAATCTTGTACTTTGGCAGCCTCATGGAGTGAATAAGCATGGTGGACAGCCCATGACTTTCTTGAGACGCATCTTAAAGGACACTGGCCTTAAAGATGCGGATGATCTAGCAAATGTCATGGGTGATAGGGAGTTGTGGCGGTGCAATTTTGTTGACAAGCCGGCACAGCATTCTTAAAAATGCAGCTGCAATGCTGCATGCCGATCCTAGTAGTAGTAGTAGGGGCTATCAGAGAGTGAGGCTGGCTCGGGTAGTTTTTACGAGGAGCCAGAAGTTATGGAAACGTTTGTTAATACCCCACTTACAGGTACCGGACGACAGACCCAAGACTGGTGTAACCGTACGGGCGGGGGGGGGGGGGGGGGGGGGGGGGGTAATAACAATACATTAGAGGACGTTAATATTAATAGTACCGTAGTAGATAATCCTAATCAAACTTTCATTGCAGGAAATAATATTTTGCCCGATAATATTAATTTAAATCCGAACGGTCCAAATTTAAATGTAGGAAATAATTCAAATAATAATCTAGATCCGAATATACAAAATAATTCAAATAAGTTAAATTTAAAAAATACGCAAAATAATCTAAATAATAATCTTAATTCAAACGAACAAAATAACCCCAACTCTAACCAAAATATACAAAATAATTTAAATAATAATCCGAATTCAGAGAATAATTCTAATAATTTAAATAATTTAGAAAATAGTATTGATACTGGTGCTATTAATATGAACGCGGCAGATGCAGGTGGTCCGACCAGTGGGGGCCTGGTAGGCCGCATAGCTAGTACGCAAGGAGTAACGGGGGTGAGAGACCCCGATGGGAGCCTGGTAGGCTGCGTAGTTAATACGCAGGGAGTAGCGAGGGTGAGTCAACCCGATGGGAGCCTGCCAGGCCACGTAGTGATAGAGGGAGAGGCGGGGGTGAATGGACCCTGCCGCACTAGAGTTAGTGCGTCTACTAGAGAGGGGGTGTAGAAGCGAAGTGAGAGATAGTGAAGTGACAGGTGGCGAGTGGGGGGGTCTACAGGAGCCCCACAAGAAGAGATTAGCGGCGAGAGGGGGGGGGGGGGGGGGGGGGGCAGAGAGTGCCCCACAGGCGTCGGCGGACAATGCGCGGGGCGGACTAGGTGAACCGCAGCACCCGGCGACGGAGAATGGTAGGGGGGTTACGAATATCCCCAGCGGCGTGCGACCGGGTAGAGAGAGAGAGGTTGACGTCGCGAGAGGGCGAGCGACGAGACGTCGAGACGACGAAGAGAGTAGAAGAAGTGTCGTTGTGAGCGACAGGAGAGTGAGGACGGATAGCGAGCCATCGGTAGTAGAGATGGAGTTGGAGAGTCGGTGGGGTCGAACTCCGGGAGATTGCCGTCGTCCCGGAGAAACGCGACCTGGCGAGGTGTACTATACGCCGAGAGAGGGGTACAGGGCGTACCGGTATGAGGACGAGAATAGTAGAGGGGATCGAAGAGAAACTTCCCGACAGGATATAGCTGCCGATCGAGGATACGGTAGCCGCGGGGAGGACTTCTTGGATTATTCGAGAAGGCTAAACTTCGGTCCGGAGGGACACATACAGACTGCAGGACATACTGTAGGCCTTACTGCACATACTATAGGCCATGCTGGGAGAGATAATGTAGGCGATAGGGCAGCGCGGACGACGGGATTAAACCCGGAAGTCGCGGAGTACATACCGGTAGGTAGGCCAGAAGTGGATAGGCCTATACCGGACCAGCACAACAGTATGACTATAGCATGCAGGGACATAACATATATCCAGGGGAGGGGAGAGTTATTGCGGATAGGTGTATGGGCCCCAATATATTAACATCTACGGTGGCCCACAACTGCCAGGGCAGGAAATAAAAGAGCAGGGCAAAATAAAAAGAAGCCAGGGCAGAAAACAAAGAGCAGGGCAAAATAAAAAGAAGCCAGGGCAGAAAACAAAGAGCAGGGCAAAATACAAAGAAGCCAGGGCAGAAAACAAAGAGCAGGGCAAAATACAAAGAAGCCAGGGCAGAAAACAAAGAGCAGGGCAAAATACAAAGAAGCCAGGGCAGAAAACAAAGAGCAGGGCAAAATACAAAGAAGCCAGGGCAGAAAACAAAGAGCAGGGCAAAATACAAAGAAGCCAGGGCAGAAAACAAAGAGCAGGGCAAAATACAAAGAAGCCAGTGCAGAAATTAAAATATAAAAAAGTATTAGTCAGAAAGTTGAAGTCAGAAAGCTGTAAAAGTCAGAGAGTTGCATGTTGTGGAGTTACATTAATTAAGCTGTAACCCTGTAGATACTGCGATACCGGTACCTCATTACGTACTGCAGTATAGAGTACTGATGTACTCACCGGTACCGGTTCGGTAATATCCCAGTATCTAAGGACTAGGCCTACATGTACCTTGACATGTACCAGTACCAGTGTACCATGACTATATGTAGCTACAGACATACAGATGACAGAGCTAACTATGAACTAGATTCAGAGATTACTGGATTAGGCCCTTACAGCCCTATCATCTTGCTTGAACTGTTGGATGCCGGAACCTGTATTGATAGATTGATTAGGGATTAGAAAATAGGTAGTAACGGAGCGGACTGCGCTCTAGTACGTACCAGAGCAGCAGAGTGCTGGAGTAGCCTACTGTAACTATAGTACAGTAGTAGGTATTAAGTCTGTTTGGTTAATACTGCAGTACTGTAATACAGTTAGGTTAGACATAATTCGGTAATGATTAGGTATGGTACCTAGGCCTAGATATAGGACTGTTACTGTTAACATGTTAAGCTGTTCTTCCTTGTATTCTTGCTTTCCTTGTAAATGAAGGAAAATGTTTTGTACGAAATGCGGAAAGTATCTTGTTGATGGAGACATGTTTTGTAAATCCTGTGGTTCACCCGTGAACTATGATTCCCCGAGTACAGCTATTAATAATCCTTCGAGTATTAGTGGTGAAAACGTTACGCCAAGACCAGCCCATGTGCTGTCATTAAATGATTATGTGACTGCAAAGGGTAAGCAATGGAAACAAACTGTTTCTAAGCCAAAGCCGTCTTCCGATGTAGTTATCACAATTGGTTTATTTGAGTGGTGTGATATGTCAGAACAGTTAAAACCGAAACGAGGTAAACGACTACCTTTGCGGGTGTCGGAATCGGATGGATATGAAGAGATACTTAGTAAAGCATTAGAAAAGTGGAAAGTCTATAATCCAAACTGTTTTAACTCAAGGAAGATTTATTGCCTGTGCTTAGACAATGGCGAAATATCGAAAATTATTCCAGGAACATCAACCCCCTTTATTTTGAAATCGTTCAAGAACAATATTGGCAAGCAGTATAAGCGCATAGTCCTTTATCTTTGTACCGATGACGATTTAGCAAAGTCCCAGCAGCCCTCTAATGGTGATACAGACAGTGATAGTTCACCACCGCGTAAACGTTGTAAAAATAGAATACTCGACCTGTCTGATTTAGACGATGGGAAAGAGAATCTTGAGCCGCTATTTAATGAAATTGAAATGATTGCCCCAATATCTAATGAATCGAACAACATACCTGAAATACCGGTAATCGATTTAAGGGGTCGTGATGAAATTTCCAATCTTGTTCTAGAGACAGTTGATAATAGTCCAAGTCTGGATGACCAATTACATTTTTTGTTAATGGAGAACGCTTTGCCAGCACACATACCCCTGTATGAGAGCATACCGCAACTGTTATCCTCTATCTCGACTGTAGTTGATAACTCTAGCCAATTCTATTTAGTGCTACGGCGGGGGTCTCCAGTTTATCGGATATTAGAGTTGTGGAAACGTGAAAGAATAAAAAACCCCGCAAAACAACGCTTGACTGTCAAGATGATTGGCGAAGATGGTATTGACAGCGGCGCCATTGCCAAAGAATTTTTAGCGCATACTATTGCCGAATTGGGAAAACATTTGTTTCCGAACGGAGTGCCGGTGGACTCTATGCTGAATGTGCAGAATGGAAATTTTGAAGCTGCTGGTGAAATTGTTGCAACGAGTTTGGTTCAAGGTGGCCCCGCACCCAAGTTTCTGCATGGTTCTTGTTATGACCTACTCGATAGTGCCAACTGTAACATAAAGTCATTTGATAGAGCCAAATTATTATCCCCTATCGATAATGATCTTCTTAAAAATATTGAAGATTTTCCTGATGATTGTGGCGATTTGGTGAGAGAGCATGGGTATACTGGGATAATTAACCAAAATAACTTGATAGCGATAAAGGATACAATATCCATAAGTTTATTATCGAGGAGGCGCCTGTACTTAGAAGAATTTGTCAAAGGTTTAGATTTGTACGGATTCAAGTCTATTATTCAAACAAACATAGAGTTATGTAGATGCCTGTTTGTAATACCTCATGATGGTAGCTACACTGATATTGACGCTAATTATATTCTTTCGATAGTGGAACCAAATTACTCTGATATTTCGCGACGTAAGCGTGATGAGGAATCAATTATGGATAACTTCCAGGATTTTGTGCTTAACCTAGAAGACAAAAAGTTTAAAGATGCCGATAGCGAAGTTAT
>JAUCBJ010000308.1:0-33911 GCA_032718475.1 Nemertoderma westbladi | reverse complement strand
CTATTCACGCTGAGCGGTTATTTGCATTAGCGGGCAATCAGCTAGAACGCACTATTCGGTACGCACGATACGCTAGTAATTTTGCTGGCCTAAAGCCAGTCGCGGGCAGTTTTAGACCCGGAGTGGTATTATCCACGTAGAAACAGATACTGTACCATTTTGATATTTTAAATATTCTCGCATTCACACATTACGTTAGGGAACCTCCAGTATTCGCGATTAGAAAGACGTAGGTAATAGCGTGCTTTAATAGTGATAGAATTAGGCGTAAGAATACTCTGAGTGCAAGGCCTCTCGCACTCGTCTTAAGTAAGCTTAGGGAGCCGACTCGGGTTTATTGTTTTGGTTATTCCCGCGTGGCTCATAGATTCGAACAGTTAGCTCTCTATCGAGCGATCGGTAGAGAAAGGAACAAGCGATTTTGCAGGAGTTGTGTAAATTTAGTAAAATATATTAGCGGACGGCAGATTAGCGCCATCTAACGGTAAGTAGCGGTTCTGTATTTAGCAACCCTTACAATTTAGTAATAGCACGCTCCTGAGCCCCTTTACTTAACAGTAGAGCAGTCTTTGTGTCTTATTGGTTAGACGAGAACTTATTTTTTTTTTTTTTTTTTGAAGATACACCCCCAGTCGGGGTAAATATATATTATAATATTGATAATAGGTATGTACATTGTACGCGCACAGTAAATCATAATTAGACTAATAGTTTAAGGTCAAATATTATATGAAAATTATTATAATTAAGCCAGTAAATGCACACAATGGTTAAATGATTAAATATGGTAATAAATAAGGCAATGCTATTAGATAATTATTAAGGATGGTAGAATTTAATTGCATAGCAGGATAATAAGTGGCGCCTCAAATTAGAGATAAAGAGATTTAATTTAGGAGATTAAATAGGCCTAGCTATGAAAGATATATAGTTCACATCCTAAGAAAATTATAATTAACTGGGTATTATATTGTAAGTAATAAAGTAAAGCGTTGGGTAGTTCTAATAAGGAGGGAGGGGGGGGGGTGGGGGGGGGGGGTGTTTGAAAGGGAGCTGGTAGTAGAGTTTATTATTTCGCTAGGTCGTGTAATGAGGGACATTTTGTGCATGATAGTGCGTGGTATCGGTCCTCGCATGGATTTTTACAGTAGGTACAGGAGCAGTCAGGGGTCAGTATAATATGGAATGGAGTCTTGTTTGAGCAAAGTAAGTGGTGAAAACCGTGGGAGGTGAATCTGGGGATGGTGTGTCTGTATGTCTGTCCCGCCCGTTTCCATGTTGTAGATGTAAAAGCTGGGCCAGGGATGGGGTAGTTGGCTTCGAAATTTGATTCTCTGTCTCTCCGATGGGTTCTGTATTGAGCGGTTACTGTCGTTGAAAAAATGTTCGGGTGTTTGGTAAGAATGTCATCGCATAAGCTGTTTTCACCTACCAGTTTTAGTGCGAGGGTGGAGGAGGCTGACGTGTGTAGTCTTAACATATGTTTGATATGGCAGGTTTTTGTTTTATCAAGGTCAATGAGGTTTGTTAGCGAAAGATATGGGCCAATTTCTTCAAGACTATATGTTACCATTGGCTGTATTTTCATTCGGTATATTTTGAGGCCAGTCTCGATTGAAAGAAGGTGTAGTTTCGAAAGGGAGCCGATGACGCTATACGCTTTTTTCTTTTTATCTAAAATATGTTTAGTGAAGCAGAGTGTCGGTTGGAGAGTAATTCCGAGATATTCATATTCATTTACTATGTTTACAACATTTCCGTCATAGGTGAATTTATCCATCATAGCAAGTCTACCACCATTTCTAAATTTGATTATTTTTGTTTTCTTCAAGTTTACTTCCATGTTGTTGGCTTTACACCAATTATGTAATGCATCTAGGGCATGTTGGATATCCAGTGGGTTTTTCGAATATATGGCAAGGTCGTCAGCGAAGAATAAGAATTTGAGAGAGGAGGCTATTTGTCGGAGAACAGTGGCTAGGTCGGTGATGAAAATTAAGAAGCAGGTCGGGCTGAAACAGTCTCCTTGAAGGACTCCACGAAGCTGTTGTATAGCATTGGATAGTTGTAGGCCGTCATATATTCGGATGCTGTTTTCTAGAATGTCTCTGATTAGATTGTATAATTTGCCCTTTATTCCAAAACTGTGGATCTTAGACAGTAGTATTCCTCGGTTAACGAAGTCGAAGGCTTTCCGAAAGTCAATGAAAGCTACAAATAGCCTGCGGTCGTTGGCATTTTCAGAGCGGAGAGCTGTTGAAATATCGTTGAGAAGTAGGTGTATTGCTTGGCGTGTTGATTTTCCTACTTGGAAACCGAATTGTTCTAGGGGTACTAAGTGGCCTGTAAATCTTCTGACTCTCTTGTTAATTGTTGACGTGAGGATCTTTAGAAAGGCGCAGAGAAGAGCGATCCCTCTGTAGTTCTCCGGGTCAGTTATAGCACCTTTATTCTTGTACAACACCTTTATGATACTCAGTTTCCAGGTAGTTGGTATACTCCCAATATTAAGACATACGTTGAATAGTAGAGTTATAAGGTTTAGGATGAGTGGAAGAGCACCTTTAATGTGTTCGTAGTAGATTTTGTCAGTTCCACAGGCTTTGTTATTGCAGGTATCGTTTATACTGGCTAGTACTTCCTCACTAGTTATGTCATCATTGTACCAAGCTCCGTCGTTGAGTTCTGCGGCAGTCGGTGATGGTATTTCTGGGATGTCCGGTGGGTTACATTTGTTACCCAGCAGGTTTTGGAAATGTTTTTCCAAAGTTTCAAGGTTGATAGGGGCGATGCTAGGTTTTGGTTTTTCAAATAAGGTCCAGGGTTTAATTTCCGTGCGTTCAATGAGCTTAATAAGCGATGCTTCTTCAAACTCTTCCCGTTTTTGTTTAATAAGTTTTTTGTATTGTCTGCGGAGGTTCCAGTATGTCACAGTGTCTGCGGGAGAGTTTTCACGGCGGGTCATGGCAGATTGAAGTTGTTGCTTCATTTGTTTACATTCGTTGTCATACCAACGCCTTCCATTAGTTCTAGAGTTTTCAGAGGTAGTTGCGTCGGTTATAGTGCTAGTCAGTAGCTCAGTGGCGCCGTTTATGTCAAAGTCTGTTTCTAATTTTTGTGTAGCTAGTTGTAGCCTACTGTCGTTCCTTAGCTGCAGTACATTCAACTTTCTACTCAGTGGAGGGGGGCGAGTTTCGAGTCTACAATATATTGAGACAGCAACCTCTATATCTATTGATATTTTTTGGTGTTTGCGGATTGGGTTCAGTGTGATATGTGGGACTGGTGGCAGTGGGGGGACGGTACCGGGATATCTTATAAATAGCAAGTCAATGGTGCTGCTACCCTGTGGGGAGATATAGGTGTGGCATTTCTCCGAATTGAGACATATGAAATTTAAATTACAGAAAATATCATTTAGTTCGAGACCTCGTGAGCCACTATCTAGCCTGCAATTAAAATCACCACCAACAACAATCATTGATTGACAATCAGTATGGGATAAAGCACTATTTATTGTCAGTGCAATATCAGCCAGGGATTTTTCGGGCGGAAAGTACAGAACAATGAAGAATGATATATCAGTTTTAACAACAATAAAATATTCATCTCTGGCAATGAGTAATGGGTTAGTGTGGGGTTTACATAAAATTATTAGGCCGCCAATAGGTCGGCCTTTTTCTGGCTTACGGGCTGGTTCTATAAAAGAATAATAGTTTAAATTATTAAAATTAATACTGGTGAAAAACGTTTCCGTATACAGGAGTACATCGGAATCATTATAAAGTTCGTTGTATGAGAGATTTTCGACTAAGTAATTTAAGCCTTCAACATTCCATAGTGATACAGAAACATTCGTTTTTTGTTTCGCCATGGCGACCGGTACGTTATTGCGCGTCGGGGAGGTGGCCGGTACGTTATTGGGCGTCGGAGAGGTGGCCGGTACGTTATTGGGCGCCGGGGAGGCGGTCGGTACGTTATTGGGGGCCGGGGAGGCGACCGGTACGTTATTGGGCGTCGGAGAGGCGGCCGGTACGTTATTGGGCACCGGGGAGGCGACCGGTACGTTATTGGGCGCCGGGGAGGCGACCGGTTCGTTATTGGGCGCCGGGGAGGCGACCGGTACGTTATTGGGCACCGGGGAGGCGACCGGTACGTGATTGGGCGTCGGGGAGGCGGCCGGTACGTTATTGGGCATTGGGGAGGCGGTCGGTACGTTATTGGGCGCCGGGGAGGCGACCGGTACGTTATTGGGGGCCGGGGAGGCGACCGGTACGTTATTGCGAGTCGGGGAGGCGACCGGTAATTTATTGGGCGCCGGGGAGGCGACCGGTACGTTATTGGGCGCCGGGGAGGCGGCCGGTACATTATTGGGCGCCGGGGAGGCAACCGGTACGTTATTGGGCGCCGGGGAGGCGACCGGTACGTGATTGGGCATTGGGGAGGCGGTCGGTACGTTATTGGGCGCCGGGGAGGCGACCGGTACGTTATTGGGGGCCGGGGAGGCGACCGGTACGTTATTGCGCGTCGGGGAGGCGACCGGTACGTTATTGGGCGCCGGGGAGGCGACTGGTACGTTATTGGGCGCCGGGGAGGCGACCGGTACGTTATTGGGCGCCGGGGAGGCAACCGGTACGTTATTGGGCGCCGGGGAGGCGACCGGTACGTGATTGGGCGTCGGGGAGGCGGCCGGTACGTTATTGGGCATTGGGGAGGCGGTCGGTACGTTATTGGGCGCCGGGGAGGCGACCGGTACGTTATTGGGGGCCGGGGAGGCGACCGGTACGTTATTGCGCGTCGGGGAGGCGACCGGTACGTTATTGGGCGCCGGGGAGGCGACTGGTACGTTATTGGGCGCCGGGGAGGCGACCGGTACGTTATTGGGCGCCGGGGAGGCGGCCGGTACATTATTGGGCGCCGGGGAGGCAACCGGTACGTTATTGGGCGCCGGGGAGGCGACCGGTACGTGATTGGGCGTCGGGGAGGCGGCCGGTACGGTATTGGGCATTGGGGAGGCGGTCGGTACGTTATTGGGTGGTGGGGAGGCGACCGGTACGTTATTGGGCGTCGAGGAGGCGACCTGTACGCTGCGGGGTAGGTTATGCGATGGGTGAGATTGAACTGAAGTGAACCCATCATTGCTCCAAACCAGGGTTGTTACATTTAGTCAGTTCGCTTGGTTTGGTAAGCCATCTTGGGTCTGATTTCTGAGTTTCGGACGACGAGGCTTCAGGCCGAACTTCTCTCTTTCTGAAGCAGAGAGTATATAATTTCGGATTGTTATTCCACTGTCCCAGATATCCGGATCCATGAGGGCTGAGCGGTGTTCCTGGTTGCCTATTAGATGGACACTGAGGAATTCTGAGTTTGGGAAGAGTGGTAGGGGAATTATTTCCTTGTAAGGAATGTCGATTTCGTTTAGATATTCTGCGATATCGGCGACTGTTACCGTCTTGTCTAGGCGGCCGATGTGAATGTGAGCCTCTCTAGGTGACTGGGAG
This sequence comes from Nemertoderma westbladi, assembly GCA_032718475.1. Classification (NCBI taxonomy): domain Eukaryota; kingdom Metazoa; phylum Xenacoelomorpha; order Nemertodermatida; family Nemertodermatidae; genus Nemertoderma; species Nemertoderma westbladi. The sequence goes on along the minus strand of JAUCBJ010000308.1, from coordinate 28,410 downwards.
TTTGTCAGCGACTCAGCCGCAGTTGTGCGCAGACGTCCACCAATCTTGGTTCCACGCAAAGCAGGCTTACCGGCTGCCTGGGCGTATAGAGATCTGCTTAGTGTGCGATCGGGTCGCAGACCTAGAGGTTGGTCTGAGGTAGTTAGTGGTTCACCTGTACGGTTAACTAAGACGTTGTCTCTGTGCGATTCAGTCTGAGGTTGCCGGTAGTTGTGTTTACGTCGGAGGTGTGTAACTTCTGTCCAGTTATTGTCGTCGTCTATCGCTATCGGCTGGAAGTCTCTTTGCACCCTGGGCGGGTCAGGGCATTCAGTTGCGAGAGATCGAGACATATCGCGGGATAGTTCAATAACTTTGTCCTTGCAAGCTATTACCTCGTTCTTTGTTGTAAGAGTTTCTGCACGCGCGTCGGCTAGATCGCCAAGGGATGCTGTAAACAGCGAATTCATCCTGGCTAATGATTCGAGTAAGGTTTTTTCTTCTTCGTTCGACATACTTTTCTTTGATTTTATATTCCGGATCAGGGTGAATATTCCTCTCTCGAGTGTTGAATACTCCTTTGCCATTGTAGTAGACATTGTTAACGGGTATTATAGATATAGGTTTGGTAGGCCCAATACAGTACAGCAGTAAACAATAGGTAATTGAGTGTAATATATTTTAATAATGTACAAATGACGAGAACTTATTAGGTTGGCAGAAGGATATTAACGGGTATTGGTCTGTTCAACAGTTCTGCTGTTAGTATAGAGGTCGCGGTTGTTTATCAAGTATTGTGTCGACTCCGGGTTTCAAGAAGAATGTGTTACTCCGTGGAAATTCTCCCGCGCTCATGAAAGTGCATGTCTGCTGGAAGGATGAGCCGAATATCCAGCCTACCTGGGTAACCGAGGTGCTAAGTCCGCAAGTTGCAGAGGTGCGATGCACAAACGATTATGTCGTTTTAGTGGCTACGATACATCTTGCCCCTGCATCACGCATCATTACAAAATCTGGTAGACTCGTTAAACCACCTAATTATTTCTGATTATTTCTTATGGGATGATGTAATATTTTTTGTCACTTATTACGAAACTATATTTAATGGGGGAGGATGTAGCCGTTATTACATACTGTGTAATATATTAGGACTAACCTCATTAGCTAAATACTCCGTAGTCAGTACTACTATTAGGCCTAGGTAAGCAGTTCTGCAGTAGTACCGGTCTTGGTTGGATGGTTGTTATTCTCTCTAGGTCAATTCTGTAATTATATGTTTCAGTGTTTGGTAAATGAATGTGACAGTGATATAACTTTATAACTATTCTTACTTTGTGCTTATTCATATGTTATTCAAAACGGTAATAACTTCCGATGTCAGTTTTGAGGTTTGTTGTAATATTAACTGCCAGTCTCGCTGTCTGTCGGACGGTCTGTCTATCTGTTGGTATGCCTACCAACAATATTAATAATAGTAATAAATATTTGTAATGCGCTTATTATATACGCGTTTTATAATATACACACGACCTAGCTAAATTTTCACCATGGGAGTTTTCGAAGTCGCTGAATTCATTTCCGATGTCAAGTCTGAGGTTTGGCAAGATCTATAGTCTGTCTCTATCTTTCAGGAATCACATTCTTTCGGTAACATGGTGTTAATTTCATTGAAATTAAATCATGCCATAGTGTGATCATCCCCATAATGTGAAGTAACTTACTTACATATTCGAATTTGCCAATAAATTATGCACCAAAATCGAACAAAATAATATTTTTGAAATTTTTAATCTATAAAAAAAGTATGAGCTATATATGATGCTAGGCTTTGAGTAATGCGTTTTTCAACATGGGAAGCCTATCTATCCTCTTTGCTGCAATTAAACAGTCATCACTACTATTACAGTCTCATGATTGCCCTCAATGTACTGAAATAGCAAACAACCTTAACGAACTGCAAGTATCAATTAGTAACGTTGATGGATGACATTAAACTTTAATTGGCGTAATTAATAAGGTTGTAAATTTCCTCAAGGATAGATACTCTAGTATACTATAGTACTTAAGTTCTTTTATGACATTTAGTATGTTAACTTTAAGAATAGCTAATGTATGTGAATGTTGAACTTTGAGCGGACAATGATGACTACATAATTAATTTAAAAAACCAAGGACAAAAATATCTGAGTGTGAAAGCGATGCAAAATAAACAATAAAGAATGGCAATCATTTATCGACCTACTATAAAAAATCAAATGTTAAAACCGTTTATCTACCAGTGTTCCCAATTGCCAATTGGGGCTTTTTTTTATTTTATTTAATCAAATTCTTCTTATCAAATTATTATTCTTTTTTTTTATTTTTATTTTATTAATTTAGGCTTATATTACTTTTTAATGTTAATATTTTTAGGAAGAGTGGAATGTTGTTTTTTATTTTCTGGCATGCCAAATTATGCCAATTTCCATTTTTTCGTTTTTTGGGACACGCAAAAAATTAATAGTGGTCAAAAACATTACAAATTTGATATTCCAAACCAGTGGCGACATTAAAATTAGATTTTTAAACAATATGACATTATTATTTGAATAAAAAGTTCAGAAAAACGACCATCTTGTCAACCACCATCAATTACCCCCTTTAAAAATTTATGTTCCAATTTGGCAACACTGGTGATAAAATAGAATATCTAAAACTAGAAAATAATTTTACTCCATGTATTTCTCTAAAAAATCGTTCAAAATGTCATAACGAATATGTATTTGTGTCCTGTTGTATGGGAACGTATTTCTGCTGTAAAGCATTATAGTAAAATTGAACCAAATATTGTTGGACTATCAATGGATGTAGGTAGTACGAATGAAATATGTATAGCTGGAATAAACCTTATTACGAAATTTTTTGTCCCATTTGTGAACATTGGTAAAATATGGAGCACAGTGTTCCCAAATGGGACTGACCTGGAGATTAATAGTTAAATATAATTTCAAACAAAGCATCTCCCTAAGTTGTTTACTAAATCAAATCAAACAAAATCCGTCACCATCGTTTACTAATTCAAATCAAAAAAAAATATAGCCAGTGTTCCCAAATGGGACATTAAAGACGCCCCCTAGACCAATAAAATTTTATAAAAGTCTATAAAATTGGAGTCTGTTTGTGGTTTTCAATGTTTTGAGACACTACTTTTGATTTTTGGTCTTTTATAAAATATATTGGATTTGCTGTGGTGCCAGTGTTCCCAAATGTGAACAGGTCGTTTTTGTGAAAACTAACAGGCGCAATGAAATTACAATGTTTAAGTTGACTCTGTTCTGATCTGACACTGATTCGAACTGTTTCGAAAATTTCAACAAATTTGCTCAGATTTAAAGAGGGTTGGGAAATAGAAATTTTTAATAGGAATATCACAAAAAATTTATTATCGCTTAATATGGGACAGGAGTATGACACGGTATTCTACCCAAAACAACAAACAAAATCTATATAACTGGTCACAGTTATAAATTGATTAAAAAATTTTAACATTTAAAACATTAACATATTTTATTGGAGAAATATATATATTTTAGTGAAAAAAATTGGAAAGAGATTGGAAGTGGAAAACTCATTTAATTTATGGAATAGGCGTAAGCAATTGTGGGGCGAGTCAAAACTGCGAGCCATCAACGCACTGTTATAATTATACTATGGCCGTTTTCTAAAAGTCGTGGTATGGATGGGGGGAGGGGGGTCAGTGTATGTGTGTGTGGGAAGCCAAGATATAACTATACCCATATTATAATTATAATTGTTCGCTAAGATGGCTTGCAGCTTTTGCTTGCACAGAGGCCCCACTCTTGTTTTAGTAACCAATAAACTTAATCCGAGAGATAATACTTAACCCTGTAGTATATATATAGTGGGATTAATTAATTATGTACAGATAATCGCTTCCGCGGGCTTTCGATTGGGATATTGTTCCAAAAATTGCCTAGATATATTACTAAGGTAATGAAACAATTAATTATAATATAACAACACGTTTGCTCTAGTTTCTTAATGTATAACCAATATAGGCCTATATGGTGCCCCTCAGCGGCCAGTTTTGTAATCTTTTTTAGTTTCCCCGACTTTTGCACACTCGTTCGAACGACTTTATAAAACTCAGGGAAACAAACCTAATTGGCTGTTTACTGAATTTTTTCAAAAGTTATCAGTGAAACACTTGATTTATTTTATTTGGGGCCATGCTTTAATTACGTAAAGCAAGGGAGGGCATAACGTGACATGATATAACGTAACAGTTTGTGACATTGGGGGGGGGGGGGGGGTTCTAAAAAACGTGACATAACAAAATTGTCTTGTCAAACATGCAAGCATATTAGGCCTACCAAATCTAAAAACCTTCAGTTTGATGACCAGTCAGTTAGTTCCTAGTCTGATATCATTGTAAAGTTTCATGGGAGGAGTGTAATTTTTTTATATTTACACCAGTACATTATTACTGAACGATGGATCTGGTCTAGCCTACCTGATGATTAGTGCAATTTAAACTTGATGGTTGGCTGGCGTGATCCCTTTTTTTCTTTCTTTCTACTTTACCTTTCGATAGTTAGTTCTGCCCTTTTATGAATTGCAAATATAAAAAGGGTGCCGGCATTGACTAATTATAAGGCTTACCTAAATTACTTTCAGTTTCTCGCGAATAGGTACGGTACGTTTTATACTACAACTGTATGCACAATTAAATAAGGACATTTAACCACCGATCGGCTTTCCTACTAATAATACTACATATAGAATGAACAACGCATGAAGACGCCTAACTAAATTATTTTCAGTTTCGTGCGGACAAGGTCAGTCAGTTTCTCAAACACTACGACGAGTTTATAGCGGATTGTAACAGACTGGCAAAAAAACAGACTATACTAAAGGGATGCAAATACGCAAACAAACTAAGAGCCAATAGTAATGGCCGCTGTAACGCACGGGATACCATAAACACGTAGGAAAACTTTAGTATTGTGGTGTAATCATGGTAGGGGAATCCCATAGTAGTCTGGTGGGCGCGTATGACGCTGAGGACGCCGGGTGTGTGGAGGAACGTTGTCCACATCGTCGAACCCGAGGAACACCTCGTCTAGGGACGAAGAGGGTGATGGGGAGCGCGCTGGTGCCGTAGGGGGTGTAGTTGGACGCACAGAAGGTACCGGAGGAGGGGCCTGGTAATGTCGCTCACCCGGCGGTTCGGTGTCGGCTGGTCGCGGGGAAGGTAGACCCGCAGACCCCTCGTCATCGTTGTTGGACGAGGGTTCGTCGACCGCAGGTACCGAGGTATCGCGGTAGGGTACGCGATAACATTCGGACCGCAGAACCCGATAGGCCTGCGAACGCAGTTAGCGACCGACGAACTTCCGGACACTTACCCAGGATTGGTCCGTTGTCGCTACAATGTACCGGGGTCGGCCCTGTAGTTGCGGCGAATCGGCGTGGAGGTATACGATATCTCCTACTTCTAACGGAGTATCTCTAGCGGAGCGACTGGGATGTGGATTTTTGGACTGTGCACTATGGGGATGATTGGCCAAACGACGGCGATGTTGCTGGTCGATAAGCTCAGAATCGATGAGGGGGAGTTGAGTGCCAGTAAACTGATCGCGTTGGAGCAGAATTTCTCGGGCGGATACGCCGCTCGACCGGATATGTGCATTTAACCGGGCGACGGCGAGGGCGAGAGACACAATGGAGTAGGGTCCCCCGGAGGGATGGAGTTTAAGGAGTTCATCTTCTAATTCGCGGACGGCGTGTTCCGCGACCGGATTTTTGTCTTTATTTTTGGCGCATCCTAACTCAATAAGGATATGGTGGGCAGATAAAACTTTGTTGCCGACTAACGCACGGAATCCGTGTGCGGGATCGGTACGGATGACTGCGTGGGGGCCGCTAAGGGGGCACATACCGACGCACAACGTGAGGAGGCCATCCCGCAACGTTGTGTGTTGTTCATCAGAGAGGAACATGGCAGCGGAGTATGACGAGGCGGTTTCTCGGAGGATGAGGATGAACTGTCTATGGCGACGGATGACATCGGCAGCGAATGCGATTCCGATGGCGGCCGGAGGGTCACCGGACGACTGCTCGATGGATCGCCGTGGGGCGGAACGCAGCGCGGCGCATTGGGCGCACTGTGAGTGGATGGATGTGATGGCTTCTTCCATGTCGAGGGCGTAGAAGTACCGCAGAAACGTAACGCGCAGCTGGGTACGCAACGGGTGCTGCAACTCGAGGTGCAGTGACGTAAGGAGACCAGAGAGCGCATGGCGAGGGACAACGATCATTTCCCGTGGAGTCGAGAACGCGGTGTGTCAAGGAACAACGAGGAGTCCGTCCATGGTGACGGACGCTTAACGTCGAGGATGGTCGTCTCCTTCTTGGAGGGACGCGTGCCCTGTGCGAGGTGTGCCTTGGTGCGACGGATAGATGCGCATTCCTGCTGGGTGACGAGCCAGGTACTACGGGTGGCGTACAAGGGATGCGCTGGAGGGGGGGGGGGGTCTTTGGTGAGGCCCGCCGTACGGATGATGGGTTCGTCGGCAAGCTGATTAACGAAGTCACAGACCTGGCACTGTGGATTAACACACTCGGGAATACTGCGACTTTGGAAGTCGGCTGGTAGGTTGCGCGAACCCTGGATATGGACCACGAGGAGGGAGAACTGGCTCACCGTGGCGAGGAAGGTAGTGAGTCTCGGGCTGTTGGAGTAAGCCCCACGAGTAAGTTTAGCGAACGCCTGGACGCAGGGTTTACTATCGGTGACAACGGACGTGCGGGTAGTAGCGTGAGTGATATAGGGAGCGAAGTGATGAACAGCTGCGGCGATGGCGAGTGCTTCTAATTCGCAAGGGAGCCACGTACGCAACTTCGCGGAGTAGAACCCGGCGACGAGGAGTTTCGACTCGCGGCGGATATATAAGACAGCGCCGAGTCCATCGACGCTGGAGGCTGTGTCGGTGACGATGAACAGCTCGTCGGAGGGCCGTGGGAGAACCACAGTACGGCATGTTTTCAGGGCGGCCTGAGCGCGCCGGAATGCACAAGTCGAAGGATCCGTCCACTGAATGATATCGGCGGAAGCGCCGACTGCGAGTTCGTCGAGGTCGGAGAGAAGTGCTGCGCAATGGGGGAGGACGCGCGCGAGGACTTTATACGATCCCAGGAAGGAACGGAGGGACCGGACAGTGTCAGGTTTATCGCAGGTTGGGAGGGCTGAAACGACATGAGACGACGCGGTCTGGGAGCCAGCAGTCCATTGCCAGCCAAGAATGGTAGTGGAATGCGGGCAAATGACGGTCTTCTTGGGGGATAAACGTAAAGAAGAGCGTGCGAGGGCTGCGAGAAGCGCGTTAAAATTTGTAGCTAATTCATCTATCGTGTTACCGCCACAATACAAATCGTCTGCGAGTTTACTGACGGCGCCCTGCTTGATAAGTTCCCCAAGGACACGGCACATCAGTTCTTCCAAGGCTCGGTTCCGGGCATACCCATGGCGCAACGGGTATAGACTCGCACGCCACGGAATGGTGTAACAACGCCGCAGAACTTCATGGAGTTGCGACTAATGGGGATCTGGTAGAACGCACTCGTTAAATCGGTTTTGATGAGGAACTTATAGGAACCGATTTCGCGCAGGGTAGACTCGACACTAGGGAGGAGTGATGGCTGGGGTTTAGCATACCGGGCGATTTCGTTAAAGGCTGTAACGAGACGAGTTCCTCCGTTGGGTTTGGCGACGAGGAAGGAGGGACATCCCTGTGTACTCCACATGTACCCCTGCGTGTTCGGGTGTAGCGAAGACACCGCATTGTTCGAGTTCGTCGAACCGGTCCTGCAACTCGACGAGGCGGTTGCGGCCGTATTGGGGTACGCGTCCTTTCTGTTGAGGGGGTAGAGTTGGTCCCATTTTGACAACGGCTTCATAGGGGCCCGCGGCGCCGTTGTATCCGGGGTACTCGGCTTCGAATACCGTGGAGTGCGCGGCGAGGACGTCGGAAAACTGGCAGCGTTCAGCGCTGGTGAGGATGTTGTCGGGGTTTAAGCGTACACCATCGACGGAACTGGGGTTGGGGCGACGGGTAGAGCGCGGTGTAGGCAGTGGGACTGTGTCAACGGAAGCGGTCGATATTGCCGCCGGTTGGATGGGTGTTGCCAAGCAAACGTGAGAGTTCCGTTTGATCCTGATGGGGATCTGGGTGACATTGCGGATGGCGACGGAACCGTCGCACACGTCGGCAAGGAACGGTTGGAACCAGGGCTCATTCGGAGACGTAGATGGGTGGTGGGGTGCCAGTAAGAGGGGCATGGAACTCGCTACCGGTAGGGTGAGATCCGCGTCTGGCCAGACCACGACGGACCGGGTAGATGCACGTATCAGTGTGGACTCGGGTCGTCGCGGGCGCGTGGAGGTTGAGTGCTGGCCTCCGAAGGGTATTGTGGTGCCGTCCGGCAGGGTAATCGTCATATGGGCGGGACGTAGCGTTATATCATTGCGGTATAGGAACGGCATTCCACACATGATGGGACATCCGAGCTCCGGGACGACGAGACCGTTAAACTCGAAGGGGATCGAGCCACGGTGGATGACAAAACGCATTTCGCCGGTAACTTTCATCTTAGACTGTCCATCGGCCTGTTCGGGAACCTGGCAACTACTCGGGGAGATATGGACGCCCAGCTGGCGGGCGAATGCCTCCCGGATGAGATCGGATTCTGCGCCACTGTCGAGTAGCAATCGAAGTGGACGGGACTGATAATCGGCTTCTAAGACGGGGGAACGCATCACAGCGACTCGGCGGGCCACTGGTGGTTGGTTGTAACTCATTGGGGGATCATCGGGGGGCTCGAACTCGTCGTTGGAACTGGCGGAATCGCCGATATCGACGGCGCGAGTCCGGACGAGGAACTGTTTATCCTGATCGGGGAGGAACGGGCAGGTACTGAGGAAGTGGTCGAAGTCCTTGCGTTGCGCCTGCTTGCACAGGGGGCAAATCTGGGCAGGTCGTGTGCGGTTCTGTAAACTACGGCGGTCCAGCTGGCGCACGCGGTTCGGATGGCGCGGGGCGAGCTCCGTCGTCTGGGAGCGGAACGTGCGCACGTCGGCTGACACGCAGAGCTCCTCCAAGAGGGACGGCATAGCCTGGCTGATCTCGGCTTTGACGGAAGCCAAGGTGCGGGAACGAAGATCGCAGCCATATCGTTGCTTAACCAACGCCGGTAGTCCTCGTGGATGAGACGTAGCCAAGTCAACACGAGGAAGTTCTCCACCGTGGGAGAGATCTCCTCGGCGGCGGCGGGAAGCTCGCCGTGGTGGGTAATGCCCCCGAGGGGTGAGAGGAGGTTGTCATCAAAAAACGCTGCGAGACGTTGGAAAAGGTCTTCATGGCGTTCCTTGTGTTCGAGGTGGATGGAGGAGAGATCTAGGAAGTGGGAGCCTGTCCGTTGAAAACCGTAATGTAATCGGAGGGCCTGGCAGACGTATGAAAGAGATGTTGACTTTAGTACGATGGTGTGACGTGCAATGACCTGCGCATAGTTGGCGATTTGGCCCAGCATGAACTCGAGGGAGACGAGTTGTTGCTGCGCGGTATGTCGTTGGGCGTCCGGAACACCGGCGGCGTCGTCGACGAGACCCCGGGTCGGACTCGCAGGAGAAGCCTTCTCCCATACTGCACCAGCGGCGGTAAACTGCGCGAACTCTGGGTCGAGGGACAGACTATAAATCAACGTCTGGCGCCAGGACTCGAATGACGTGATGGATTCCTGAGTAGTGAGTTTAACTAAACGTGGAGCCTTTAGGTGTTGATTCGCCATGGTGAATGGTGGATCGGGTTGGGTACTGAGTGAGTCCGCAGTACCGGTTAGGTAAGTAGTAGCCTAACTGGTGGGTGGGTCGCCAGTAGGTACCGGGGTAATGGCTGACTGGATAGCAGGAAGACGACAGAGGGAGCTCTGACCCCAGGTCGCCTGGTGAAGAGAACGTGTAGCGACTCTGACTTGCTGCTGACAGGCTGAGGAGTGAGAATCGAACTCCGAAACGTTGCCACCACGCCAGAGGGTAAAAAGAACAAGTGTCGCGGACATGTAGGTAACTGGTATATTAATATATCAATGATTAGTGATACTGGGTAATAAAGTTACATATGATATGGGTAAAATGGCTACAGTAACCATACTATCATACAACGTATCAGTATCACAGTAACAGAGCAGGTCTGCTATCTAGCAGTCAGGGTAAGGGTGATACAGCTCCGCAAGTGTGCAGAGCCAGGTAATCAGATAGTCTGATGCTGCTCACCGGGGGACCGGTCTTACACATAGCAGTATGACGTCACCCGGTGTGATCTAACTAGTGACCACACAAGGTCTGTCAACCGGCTTGACGGTTGGCTGGCGTGGGCTTAAAAGAGCGAAAAAACTGCAATGAAAACAGTAACTCTAAATTTACTATGTGATGGTTAATGCAAATTAAACAAATGAAAATTATCATTGAATATTAGAAATGGAATAATTAAAATTTATATTATGTGAAAGGCACCAACTATTGTAAGAACTAACATATTTACAGTTTACATTGTTTGCGATATGAATTCCCGTTCGGAATGATAAATAGTTAATCATACAGAATAGTAATTTTTTACCAAATTTAAAGGCGAGGTAGCTCAGGTGGCTGAGCGCCGGGCGTGCAATCTTGTGGTTGTAGGTTCACCCCCGCCAGGCTCCACCCAGCCTTTCATCCACTGGGGTCGATAGAATCAGTAGGCCTACCAGTTAAATAACTGGGAGCAAATCTTGGCCCCTATTTGGAATTAGATTGGATTGAATATATTATTATTATTGTTGTTGTTGTATTCGTACACCAAAATACTACTACTACTACTAGGATCGGCATGCTGCATTGCAGCTGCATTTTTAAGAATGCTGTGCCGGCTTGTCAACAAAATTGCACCGCCACAACTCCCTATCACCCATGACATTTGCTAGATCATCCGCATCTTCAAGGCCAGTGTCCTTTAAGATTCGTCTCAAGAAAGTCATGGGCTGTCCACCATGCTTATTCACCCCATGAGGCTGCAAAAGTACAAGATTATGCACTGGCTGGTCCTCACGGCGAAAGCAATGTCCTGCAAAGCGGAGGCGATTTTGTTCTAGTGTCAAGCTTGGGGGAACCAATGAGACACCTCCAATGTTATATAGTGTCTGGTTGGAGATGTGTGCATTGTACTTGAAACAATGAACCCGGCGTAGCATTCTTGTGAATGTCCCATCCAGAGATTTGGTGTCCTCAGCAGTTAGAGCCCAGCATGGACTCCCGTAGAGGAGTACTGGAACTACTGCTGCTCTAAATAATCGGACCTTAAGTTTCCGATTAATTCTCGGTGACTTCCAAATCCTGGAAAGCCTATTCAAGGCTGCCCATGCCTTTCCCTTACGTTTCGAAGGTCCTCACCTGACTTCCGGATCCATGATCCCTGGTAACAGAAGTCGTCCACATGATCAAGCATACATAATACATAGCATATACACAATATTAATTGAGAAATTTATTAATAATATAAGCAGCATAGTACACATGTAAACCATATTTTGGAAAAGGTCTATCAGAAACTGAACAAACATTAGATCGCAAATCGCGCCAGAATTGCTCAATTCTACAGTAGTAGTATACACCGAACTTCCTGTAGTTAGTTACTTCGCCGTGAATCGTTACAACTCGAACACAGTTCCGCGTGGAGGCGTTTAATAATAACATTTTAGGTTCAGGAATCAACTCTACTTAAGGGGGTACTACCCCCCCCCCCCCCCCCCCCCCGTTTGTATGTACGATACAGACAGACAGACCGACACTTCCTTACTTCCTTATTTGGGGACATAAATTTGACAGACAGACAGATATAAATACAGAAACGGATACAGGAAGTTTAATTGCGTTTTACTCTACTTCATAATTTTGGACTAAAAACGGTTTTGTTCAGCCATTTCTTGGCGAGATTCAACATTTTTTTTGTTTGAAAGGCCCCACAGAGACGCAACTTTCGACATTTATGGTACTTAAAACACCTACAATGCATAAAAATGACTTTTAATGTGCATGTGGACATCGACCACAGGCAGATATCAAAAAATAATCTTAAATAATCTAACGCCCCTAGCGGCGAAATTTGTGAATTTTTCGTTTAATAAAATAGCCTACAGTTTTTATCCCTCTACCAGATGATATATGTAGGTTTAGTCCACCTCCTATATTTTTGATGCAATACTGTATAACATTTTACAAATGATGACATTTGACTTGTGACAACTTAATTCTCGCGTTTTAAAGGTTTATGGCAGTTCTGAATTCAATGGAATAAGTAAAAATTGCTAAAACTAAAATAATACTAAAATAAAATACTAAAAAAGTAAAAAAGGGTTTTCAAACTTGTATTTTTCGCCGGTGGGAGAAAATTATTGTGCCAGCACCAAATTTTTGAGAATAAGCAAATTGATCAATAGATAGCCTAGTATCATCTTGTTTCTTGTGTTATACGGGTTTATGAGGGTCCTGAATCCGATGAAATCAATAAAACAGCACTGGACATCTCTTACTTGTACTTTTTGGTGATGGGTGCCAAATTTGGTGCTAGCACCAAACTTTGCCATATTACGCCGAAAAATGCAAGTAGCAATGATCTGGCAAATTAGAAATGTGTTCCATTAGAATCATCACCCAGAAAACCTGATAATGTGAATTTATACTGTAGCATCGCATAGGTGAAATAAAAATTTTGTGTTCAAACTGAAAAGTGCTGTTTACTTGTTTTTTCATTTTTTGCCTACGTAGAGGACTAAAACAGCCATTTATAGTAATCAGTTCATTTTTAAATATTTCCCAATGGATTTTGCGCACCAGAAAACATGCATTGAAAAACAATAATTAGCCGAAAATTATTCACTACCCACTTTTGGTAAAATTAACACCCCAGAACATTTTTTCGAAAATTTTTTTCGGACGGATTCAGACAAACAAAGATACAAAAAAAAAAAATCTGACCTTTTTTGTTAAAATTTGAAGATTTTAGGGGGGGGGGGGGGGGGGGGTGGACAATGTGACCCTCCCGGTATTTGTACATTTTATAGCCCGGTACTAATAGGGTTAAGAACATTAAAATAACCACCAACGACAATTTTTTGGATCGTTGATACTGGGCAAGACATTTAACAAGAGTACTTCCCTGGAGAACCCGTCTGTTCCCCCATGAATTGGAAACCAGTAGAGCTCGAACTATCATATCCATCAATATGAACGAACAGTGTGATAAGAATATTTGGAGGGGGGACAAAAAAAACTTTATTTTCCTGAGTTTTGAAAAAAGTCGTTCGAACGTGTTTGCAAAAGTCGGGGAAAAACTTGATTGGATGTTTGTTGATATAGAAACCATTCCAACCAATTCGATTTGTTTCTCCGAGTTTTGTAAAGTCGTTCGAACGAATATGCAAAAGTCGGGGAAATAAATAAATATACAAAAATGTAACAGGAAAGCATGGTATAAATATAATGTGTTAAATATTGGATGTTGTTTACAATTCATAGGTGCCTAATCACTACTATTATATTTAGTATTTACCCTACACAATTTTCTAGTAATCTAAATACAGAACTGATATTAATATATAAATATATTCTTACTCATAATATTATTGGATAACCATTTTGTGTTGTTATGTTGTATTGCATTTCCATTTTATGATATACCAGTACTGTGCTAGTTTACCTTAAGAGGTCAGTTATTTTATTATCAGTTCAATAAGCTTGTCCTTAAACTGCCTTATATACATTTGTGTATAAGTATGGCAATAAATATAAAATATAATATACTGTATATAATGACTTTTATTTATATACATCTACCATATTTCTGGAATATCTCGGGATCAATGTTTTGATCCAGCCTGAGGTTTGTTCGAAGCCAAATCATACGAGGACTGTTTTATAAGTTATATTTAAGCCGGATATTTGTTGTTATTTGAAGATACAAATTTATATTATATTTACGAAATTTTTTGAAATTAATAATTCAAACCATTCATACATTCAAATATAAACATGATTTTTTTGTATCAAAAAAATGTGATCTCGTAGTTCTAATTCCAATTTTGGAACAAAACCACATACGCTAAACAAACAAACCATCGCTGCAACAGACATAACACATAATTCGGCCCATCCACACCACTAAGAAGCATTACGACAGAAACGCATTACATCAACAGTTCGCATCACCAATATAAATACCAATAGGGTTGGTGTGCGAAAATAATTTTTGTTTATAAAAAGTTTAATAAGGTTATCGATGAGGAAGACGGAGGAGACCCGCTGATAAGGTTCAAACAGAACCAAACGGATATAAACTTGTTGAAAAATCAACGCTGGGACTGAATTCGAACTTGGGTCCTCTCGCGACCGTGTGAGAACTCTACCACTGAGCCCCTTACTTACTGAACTATATCTATATCTGTATCTCCGAGGTTGAGCTATCACTGGGGTATCTCCGAGGTTGAGCTATCACTGGGGTATCTCCGAGGTTGAGCTATCACTGGGGTATCTCCGAGGTTAAGCTATCACTGGGGTATCTCCGAGGTTGAGCTATCACTGGGGTATCTCCGAGGTTGAGCTATCACTGGGGTATCTCCGAGGTTAAGCTATCACTGGGGTATCTCCGAGGTTGAGCTATCACTGGGGTATCTCCGAGGTTGAGCTATCACTGGGGTATCTCCGAGGTTGAGCTATCACTGGGGTATCTCCGAGGTTGAGCTATCACTGGGGTATCTCCGAGGTTGAGCTATCACACGGTTTGTAAGAGGTCCCCTAGTTCGAATCCCGATCCCAGAGTTAAATACGGTTTAAGTTACAGCGGTAAGGAAACTTATACGTCGTTGGTTGTTTAATATTAGATTAATTCTAATAATTACTTCGTATAATATTTGTCAGCTGAATTCAATCCAAATCCACATCACAAAAAACCCACGTCGTTCATAATAAATAAATTTATTAATGTAGGATTTATATTTTAAAAAAAGCAAGGTAAACAACAGACTCACAAACAATCAGCGCACGATATTGCTGTATTGATTATCTGAGCAGAGATTTAATTTCTCCTCAACTGATAATGATAAATTATTACTAAAATTTCAGACCTGAAGTGTCTGTCTGTGGGAATTACTTACAATAATATAAAGCGAATAATATCAAGAATATTTGACACTCGCAGTCGCAACTGAGTGAGCTTTATTAATCTAAAGAGAATATTGTCAGTGGTTGTTTCAATAGCCCAATTTATCAAATAACTTTTATAGAAAGCCGAAAATTCACAAATACGGTGTACAAACAATACCAATACTTAACAACGGCTTACTTATCTATGTACATTTATACGGAGTTTCACATTATTAATAAAGAAATAAACGATATACTATTATTTAGAACAAAAAGCATGGGTTTAAAACGACAACTAATGATAAATATGAAAAAGGTTCCAAAATAATTGAAAATTTTATTGCATAAAATCTACCGAGTCGGTTGAGAGCGCGAAGGCGCCTGGCTTAGCAGACTGGTAGGGTAAGACGGGGTCAGAGTGGTCCATACTGCAACTCTCAGCGTCCACTGCGGGATCCCCGGGCAACGCAGACGGGACTACGTCGCCCCAGTTGATATCGAACCGGGTTACCCGCGGGTCGCTCGCCAGTATGTGCCGATGCAACGCGGCCACTTCCGTGCGTTCGGGAGGCGACTCACGGGTCTCAGCGTCCGGGTAGTCGTTGTTCAGGAAGTAGCCGACTCGCTCGAACTCCTGCTCCCTGAAGGAACAGGAAATAAAGATGACGGTGACCCCTCGCAGCTCGGACTCCGGGATCTTGGATGGATCCGGAGGATCGGCGGTGAAGGTAAACTTGTGACGGCCAGCCGTAATCGGGCCGACGCATATACAGTCCAGCACCTGGTCTTGGTCCTCACTCTCAGACGACCCCACATAGACAACCTTCCATTCGAGGTCCTCCTGAAGGTCTTCGATGCACTCGAAGTAGATGTCGAACTGGAAACTATCCGTGAACTTTGCTGGGTTATTCCCCACCTCCACGTTACACATCTGTACTTTAGCCATTCTCTACAGGGTGCAGGGCTGTAGGGCCTAGGCCAAAAACTAAATCCGTTCAGTACAGCAGTAGCACTGTCACGTCCGTCAGTCAGTCAGTACAGCATACAATATTACAGAACAAAACTACAAACTAAGCCCTATATCTGAATCTGACTGTCTACAACAAATTAATAATGCAGTGCAGGATGAGTGTCAGATGGTGTCTGTCAACCAAGCCTGCAAGGTGTAACAGCGGAATCTGTCCCTGCGCGGAGCGGATATAGTCCGGCGGGACCGAAATAAAAAATAAGGATTATTTGGGCCGGAATTTGCCTAGAGGAATTGTACTAACTTAATGCTATAATGGGGATATCGCACTAGAATGCTATAGGCGCCACTTTACAAAGCTGAAACCTGTGGGCTCCTGCCAACATGCTACTGGGCCTCGGTAATTGAATACTAACACATCTTGTAGGACAATAGCAATAAAAGTCCGAAATTCTCCAGTTTCTTAGATTAGAACCTCATGACTTGCCGACAGCAGACAACCGACAACATTACCATGTGAAGAATAGAACAATTAGAACGATTTATTTTTCCTAGAAATCTGTTGAAATTACAGTAGTAGCAATATTTTCAGTGTCGAATTTACTATTAACTACTGTATGTTTTTAAGTATGGATAACAGAGAGGGGCAATTCCATCGTTACGGACTCACATTCATACGCAATTTTCGAATTTAATTGGCATATTTAATTAATAACTTTACAATATAAATAACATTCACCTATGGTGGCTGATGGATTAATGGTACATCTTTACTTTGACTTATAAAAAAGAGTTGTATCTCATTTGATTCATAGGATATTGTAAATATAGTGCCCGTTACGGACTCACATGCAAATGGACAAAGAAAAATTACTCCATTTTATTTTGACAAATTCTCTTGAAATGTTTAACGTCATACGTTATAACTTTTACAATGAAAGGTAGATACATCAAATTTTGTAAATTTGTAAGTTAATAGCAGAAACATATGGTGGTAAACCTCATTTATAGAGAAATTGTTCGTTACGGACTCACAGAAAAAATTGTTACGGACTCACACTTGAAATCGTTATGCACTCGTTATATTGTTTAGAAAAAAAAGAGCAACGACCAATGACTGTTTATGGCATTTATTCAATAAATATATTTATTGCTTATATACCTTTCGCTTTCACAATGTACCTTAAGTATCACTATTAGATATATCTTTAGTAGTGTTCATATTTTGAGTAGGCATATTTGGTGTGTGTATAGTAGGTAGTGTATATTTAATATCCTATAAGTTCATATGACCATAATTTGTTAAAATGACCAATTTCTAATTCTTTAACAACATAAATACCGCGTTCACGAAAAATTTTTTATACTGGAAAATAAATTTTGAACAGTATTTCATTGTACTGTATTTATGTTTTACCTTCACTACTATCACAGTACTTAAGTTATTCCACCTTGGCGTAGTTGGTTAAATCGGTGGCATTTAAATCACATCTCTCCTTGGGTCGTGGGTTCGATCCCATCATGAGGGCTAGGGTAGTTTTCGTTTCGGCACGAATACTTTAAAGACCATAAAGGGACTTATTAGCCAGGGCGCATCTCTTCCTTCCGTAAATTGTAGCTAAATGAGTAATGGAGTTTCCTCTGGGGAATATAGGAGGGGACCGCACTGGAAATATACACTTTATTATTGAGACTTTGTGCGTAATCCCTGGCCTAACTGACGATATGTTTGGTATCTCAATCCATCATTCGCTCACTCGTTTCATGAAATATTGGCGAACTTCGAGTGTATCATACTATACCATCTTGGTCAGTAACTTCTGTCATCCGTGATATATGCCGTTAAGCCCTTTCGGCCCAGAAATGTGAGTATTAGACGTAAGAGACAGGATTAAACGGGCGCAATGAAGAATGTCGTACATTAGGATGATGTATGAATGAATACGTTCGAATCTACTGTCGATGGACAATTGTCAGACTAATAGGAGCTGAATACTTTCAGTTTATATAGTGAATAATGTATACAAAGCAGAATGATTCTTACCTAACCTACCGCGTGGTGAGTCCGTAACGGAAAATTTGTGAGTCCGTAACGCTATTCTTAAACAGTTCAGCTGCAATATAGACCATAGATACCTAATGGATGGTTTTGATTGGTTGTAAACCCAAAGGAAAATGATTATCAGTGCAATATACATGCGGGGTGTACTCCAAATTAAAACTTTAAGTACTTTTCGTTACGGACTCACATAATTCTGTAGGCCAAATCTAAAATTTTTGAAACATTGAATACACGATGCTATTCTGTCAATATTCAAATTTTTATCATAAATAAGCTTCTAATAAATGCTGAATTTTCGGTTGGTGTAATTACCTGTCTTAATCAGACAATTTCAATGGTAGTAAGATTATGTCAAAAATTACATGTAATAATTTCTGCAAATTTGAAAATACGTAAAAAAAATTTCTCATATTCAATAATGAATAACCAGTTGTTACCCTAAAAAAAAATAAGAATCCGTCACTTTTATTAAAAATTTAATTCTTTCTCGTCATTTTGATACCAAAATGATGCTGATTAGATGACTTTTTATTTTCGACATAAGTGTTACATCAATGGTGGAATTGCCCAGAGCCACATTTAATGCAATAAGGAACTTTATTAAGGCCCCGGCTTCGGTACAGATCCTGATGATACAGAGTATCCATCTACAGATAGGGGGGGGGGGGGGGGGGGGGGGACTAGACGCAATAAAAACTCATCCCTCTCCAGGGGAAACTGGACGCAAATAACAGCTAATTACTCTCAAAAATAAAACTGTAACCTGTTCTATTGTAAAAAAAAAGTTAGGTAAAAACATTAAAAAATGTTAAAAAAGTAAAGTCTGTGTTTAGGTTATTGTTTTGTTAAAATAACGAACCATTGTAACCTGCTCCTTTCCCTAAATTGAGAATTTAACATTGAGGCGGGATAATAATTCGCCGAGATGGGATTTGAGATGAGATTTAATGGTAACCTACTGTACAGGATATTGACTAACTGTAATTAAAGTGATTCTAGTGTAAGTACCAACTTCATGATATATTCCGATTTTCAACGGACTTCGGAAATCTAAGATAAGCGCTCCAACTCCTGGTGAGGGTGATTAACTCAGGCAATTATTATTTATTTTATACTGTAGGTCTGGGATATTGTCAGATGTATACAGTACAGTAGATTCAGTGGCTAAATAATGCCGGTGAAACAATAGTAGGCCTAATTACTCCTTGTGGATAATCATATATTTTACATTAACCCAAGAGAGGCTATACAGCTTGCACTGGATGCGGTAGCGAATTATTGGTCAAAAGAGAATGTTATCGAAGTAAAGAACTAAAGTAACTAAAGAAAAACCGCGGTAATGAAATTTCGCTGAGAAATCTGTGCAGACGACAAATTTATATACGATGTGAACCAAAGGCATGTACCAAAACCTACTGTATGTATGTATTAAAGGACTTCTTCATGGGGTACACAGCAAATGTCGCCCGCGATCAATCTTCGCTGTGAAAATGAGTGTTAACAACATTGTTTATTGTTTTGGTTAGAAAAAGGCGTATCTGTTACCTACCGTCTCTGTAACCTGCTCCTTTCCCCCAATCGGGCGAAGGTTGGACGTGGGCGAAAATTGGACGCGTGCTAAGATTTCTTGTGGGCGAAGATTGCTCCCAACCCTTGATGGAACGCTGTATCCATAAATTCATACAAATATTTGCGCGGCCATAAAAATCTTCAAACTAAAGGTACAACCAATAGTACTGTATCATACGTTACCCTGGCTGGAGATCCGGCCAATCCTTTCAGTCTCAAACCCCGAATCTCTCGACAAAATTTAAACTACATATTTGACTAGATTCATAGGTTTGAACCGTATCCTCCTATCATATAGTAGTAGTTTGAACTACTACTAGGATCGGCATGCTGCATTTCAGCTGCATTTTTAAGAATGCTGTGCCGGCTTGTCGACAAAATTCGCCGCCACAACTCCCTATCACCCATGCATTTGCTAGATCATCAGCATCTTCCAGGCCAGTGTCCTTTAAGATGCGTCTCAAGAAAGTCATGGGCTGTCCACCATGCTTATTCACTCCATGAGGCTGCCAAAGTACAAGATTATGCACTGGCTGGTCCTCACGGTGAAAGCAATGTCCTGCAAAGCGGAGGCGATTTTGTTCTAGTGTCAAGCTTGGGGGAACCAATGAGACACCTCCAATGTTATATAGTGCCTGGTTGGAGATGTGTGCATTGTACTTGACACAATGAACCCGGCGTAGCATTCTTGTGAATGTGCCATCCAAAGATTTGTTGTCCTCAGCAGTTAGAGTAGAGCCCAGCATGGATTCCCATAGAGGAGTACTGGAACTACTGCTGCTCTAAATAATCGGACCTTAAGTTTCCGATTAATTCTCTGTGACTTCTAAATCCTGGAAAGCTTATTCAAGGCTGCCCATTCCTTTCCCTTACGTATTCGAAGGTCCTCACCTGACTTCCGGATCCATGATCCTTGGTAACAGAAGCCGTCCACATGCTCAAGCATACCATCCTTTGAGCTTATGCTCATCCGGTCAGAGACTTGCTGAGGACTTTCAAAGTTAACTGTCAAAATTTTGGTCTTTTGGAGTTAATAAAAAGACCAATACTAGTTCCAATACCTGTTCCAATGAGCTGAGGAGCCGTCGGGCTCCCTCTAGTGATTCTGAGAGTACTCCTAAGTCATCAGCAAAGTCTAGATCAGTTAGGTACTTGGCAGGATTTCCTCGACTTCTAGAGCCAGTAGGTAGAGTTATCATCACCCCATCATCATTATGATGATCTAAGGACATGCGTAGAACATAGTCAACCACAATTATGAACAAGAATGGCGCAAGTGTGTCTCCTTTGAGGACTCCCCATAATACTTCAAATGGTTCTGTGTCACCATCAACAGTAGACACAAATGTTGTCGAACCATCGTATACTGATCTGATTGCTGCAATTATTTCACCAGGAATCCCATATAATGAAAGTATGTTGAACATACGTGAGCGAGAGACTGAAGTTTGAGAGTTTGAACAAATCAACCCAGAATAGTTTGGTACTGGCTCTTTCTAAAGAACACAATGTGGTTTACAGTATGAGCTAGCCACAGACATAAATCTACCTCCTACAAGCGAATACAGTATCTTAAATACTTGGCAGGATTTCCTCGACTTCTAGAGCCAGTAAGTTGGAGTTACCATCACCCCATCATCATTATATGAAGATCTAAGGACATCCGTAGAACATAGTCAACCACAATTATGAACAAGAATGGCGCCACATTAGTAAGCGCGATTGCTTATGAAACAATTTACGGGTATGACCTCTCAACCCAGCTCTAGGAGCCAGGGTGAAGAAGTCAGACGTCAGTAAATCTACAGTACATCATTATGAATGGGAGAATCTTTTAGGCTCGTTAAGCCAAGGAATGCCTGTTCACCACCATGGATGATGGTCCATAGTAAACCCTTCCACTCTGTTTCCCAGGTTGCCTTGGCTCCCATTTATCGACCACTGAAGGATGAAAGCCGGGGTTGGGCTAGGCTGCAGCATTTAAAGCACTGTGCCCAAACAGTGCTACCCCATCTAGGGATCGAACCCGGGCTCCCTAATCGGAAGCCCAGTAATGCCACCACTAGACCAAGCTGCTGCTTTGTCTAGTACATCATTATTGATAATTGAAAAATCAATTTTGAGATCAAATATGATGCGACGCACTTCCAGTGGCTGAAGTTGTAATACTTTAAGACATTCCATGTAGGATACTTTATAATCTAAATTACTAAACTTGTAAACTTCAGTATATTTTACTGCAAATTAAAGGACTAATATTCGATAAAAAAAATGTAAGCGGAAAACACAGCGTTTTTCACTCATTTTCAATTTAGCGAAATTCAAATCAGCCATTCTGTAGGATCTTAGTTCTGTAGTGTTACCATGTACAAGTACCGGTACTGTACAGACGGAAGATTGTGTGAGCAGGTGGTCACTTGTACAGTAAGCTAAAATTAGTTAAAAAATACTTTTTTTAACTACGGCAATTGAGGGAAAGGAGCAGGTTACAGAGGCGAGTTTTTTCTAACCAAAACAATAAACGATCACTTTAAAAATTGAGGGAAAGGAGCAGGTTATAGCGGTAGTCTTATCTAACCAAAATCATAATCGATCACCTTACCAATTGACAGGAAGGAGCATGTTACAGGGGCGGTTTTTTTCTAACCAAAATAATAAATAATCACTTTAACAATTGGAGGGAAAATAGCAGGTTACGTAAATAAATAATAATAATAAGTAAAAAAATGGGACATTACAACTAGTATCTACTATACTAAAATAATGTTTGTGGCTATATAACTGGACTTAAATAATGTTTGTGGCTACAGTTAAGTAAAACATAAGTACAGTCCTACACACAACACACACAGTATTTATACTGTTCTAGGCAGAGTTGACTTGTTAGATTTAAATTACTGTACTGGTACTTATTATACATTTATTATAGGAAGGGATCTAGGGGTCTTAACCTCGAATGATAAGTTTATTTTACCGAAAATAACTTATCTTTTATTGGCGCAATTGTAGGACTAATCCCATCACATGCGTACTTTTTAACCGGGTAGTGTACAAATTTAGGAACCGCGTAATTTTTCTTGAAATTAATATCTCATATCTCTCCAAACCACGTACGCGTTTCGACCTTACTGGGTCTCATCAGCGTGGTGTCGGATTCGAACCTGGGACCTCGAGGTGGAAGCCGAGACTACAACCACTAGGCCCCTAGATCCCTTCCTATAATAAATGTATAATAACAAACACCTCGATAAATACAGCTTGCCAACCAACACACTGGTACTTATTGGTGTATTGCAGTACTACTGTACTATACAAACATGGTAGGCCTGTCCTCGGTAGCCTACACGGCAGCACGGTAACCCCATAAAAAATAGGTAAAATGATTTTTTAAAAAATAGGTAAAAAAAACAATAAAAAAAATAGGTAAAAAAAATAAAAAAAATAGGTGAAATGATTAAAAAAATAGGTATGAAAAAATATTTGCAAAACAAAAATTCAACAGAGTGCATGATACACACTCATACAGTACCAGAGATATAATTTCTGGTACTGTATTATATCGTATAGTCCGCTAATTTTGTAGATACCTACAAACGGTGGACTGGGGCGGGAATGTTGTGTTCTCATTGGCTCAATCTTGTTTACCTACTGTACAGTAGTTCAAAGGGAAATGGCTGTTAGTAATACTTTAATTGGCTAATATCTCAGACCGCAACTTCTCATTATATTTATTTGCAGTTTCTCAAAAGTTAAATGACCATTTAAAATTTCACATTTAAGGGAGAACTTAAGTAACCCTGGGAGGTACCTTATCATGCCAGTTAAGTAAATAAAAAAATTCAGTTTGCTTTGTGCCGGTAATGTTATGGCTGTTGTTCCAGTAGTTATAAATAGGCATTGACGAAAATCGAGAGTAAATAACATCAAACTCAATCCACTACAAGTCTGATCGTGGCGCACATTGACCGTAATTGAAAATAGTGATCTTAAGCGCAAATTGGCCGCAAATGAAATAATGTATAGTTTATTGTGTTGGTTAGAAAACACCGTCTCTGTAACCTGCTCCTTTCCCTCAATGTTATTTTTGAATTTATTTTCAAATTTATTTTGTTCCATTTTGCGCCATTGACTCCTACCATGGCCTACTATATATACGGCCTAACATGTTGTCGAATTGGCCTTAAAAAAAGAGGCCAGTTTTTCTTTACACTATTTGGATATTTTGATATGGGGAGAGTTCTATAAATTTTCATTTGCTGCAATTTTGTCAACGGACGTAATTGAAGTCTCTTCGTTAAGCAAGATACTAAATTTTATGGTAGCTAGTGTTTTAGATAGGTGTACCTAGTAATTTCAACACTGGTTCCGACATCCTACTTCCCTCTATAAATATTTTGTAGTAGCTAGTTCTTATTACTATTTGTATAGAAAATGTTCCAGAAAATGTTAACTATTCATTTTTTAAAAAGTTATGTTTTAGAACAAATATTTTTTGTTCTAGAACATTTTTTAGAAAAAAATCTGGATTCTATTTAAAACGCATGGAATCGTTCTAAAACAAAACGTGTTTAAAATCAATAAAATAAATTGTAAAAAAAAATATTGTGAATAAAATATTTTGAAAAAAAAAATTTTTTTTTATTGATTTTAAACACGTTTTGTTTTGGAACGGTTCCATGCGTTTTAAATAGAATCTATATTTTTTTCTAAAAAATGTTCTAGAACCAAAAATATTCGTTTAGAACGTGATTTTTTTTAAATGAATAGCTAACATGTTCTGGGGCATTTTCTATACAACAAATAGTAATCAAATCTACCTACTACAAAATATTTATAGAGGGAAGTAGGTTTTCGGAATCAGTGTTGAAATTACTAGCTAAACCTACCTAAAACTCTAGCTACTGTACCATAAAATTTAGTATCGTGCTTAACGAAGAGACTTCAATTACGTCCGTTCACCAAATTGCAGCAAATGAAAATTTATAGAACTCTCCCCATATAAAAATATCAAAATAGTGTAAAAAAAAACTGGCCTCTTTTTTTAAGGCCAAATCGACAACATGTTATACATGCTCCTACCCGGTACAAGTATACAGTATAACGGTTTACTGGAAAAACAGCCACTGGAATAACAGCCAATGTCAAAATGAATCAAAACTGGAATAACAGCCACTGCCACTTATGCTGGAAAAACAGCCACTGCCAATTATGCTGGAAAAACAGCCACTGCCAATTATGCTGGAAAAACAGCCACTGTCGTTTATGCTGGAAAAACAGCCACTTTGATTAGCTCTCACAAAACAGTTATTATCATTATAAACAGCTCATTATTCATTATTACCATTCATCATAATATTATTCATTATTGAACAGCTACCATTATTGATATTACTGTATATTCCGTATATTCCGAATAACTGTATATTCCGAAAAGCCAAACAGTTTTAAGAATAAGACCAACTATTATTAGTTTTAAATCCATGTTAATTGCATTTACAGTTACAAAGCAATATTGAGAGGGTTACTGAATAGAACGGACATTTGGCGGCAGAAATCCAGGGCAATGAAATCAGGCACATCAGCATAGCGCTGCGTGAGGACAGTAATAGCACGATTGATTTTTTCGTATTTCGCATTTCGGCGATTCACCTGCTGTCCTTGTTGAATCTGCTGCAACTCCGTCTCCACCCGGCCTTGCTCCAGACGAATAAATGAAAGAAACTCATAGGAATTTGGATGATTCTTTGCGATAGCCTTGGTCATAGCAGAATGCCATCCTTCTACATTATTGTTTGTGCGCCGTCTGCGGCCATGCATACGTGCATACTCATTGTTTAGCCACTGACCTTCGAAATACTGGAACAGTTGGTCGAATATGATGGGCGGAGCAAACTCGATGAGTTGCTGAAAGCCAGCGTCAATGTCTTGTGGTGGCAGAAACACAACGGCCATCAAGCAGCGAACAACCAAACGAGGTACATTTTGGTCGGGGTCGGCATATGCGACAGCCAAACCGAGTTCCTGTATCTTACGGTAAATAGCCTGACACATATGGAAGTGGCATCCGCAGATTTGGGAAGCTGGTAACTCTGCAAGCAGAGCAGGAATAAGTCCAGTTTCAAAGTCAATTGATATTCTCGCTGGATTGAACTGCAGTTGTATTTCTGCTGCATGATCTTTTAGAATGCGTAAAATTCTGACGTATGATTTGCGATCCTTGTGCATCATGAGAATGTACACCATCGGCTGGCACCTGCCACCATTAAAATGTCCAGAGATTGTGCGTCGAAGCTGGTCAGGGAAGGATTCGGGATCATCGGGAGGTTTGTTGATCGCAGTTGCAAACTCTTCCAATGTCTGAGGAACGTGAGGAAACGGACTCTTTCTAGCTTTGTACAAACTTGATTCCATGCGACGCAAAGCAGGAAGCTGCCCAGCAGCGGTAAATTTTCACGGTAAATAGCAGGCATTGGCCGAAAAATCTTCTTTGCTTGATCTTTTATTACACATCGCGTTTTTTCAACTAATCGACGCTCGGGTTGAGGCGCACAGTTTTCGCCGTGCTCACTCCGAATTTCGCGATAATTGTTCTGATCGTCAGTCCACAATCGACCCTTGCAACCGGTTTGGCGACAACGCCAAGATTTGTTCAATGACACAGGATTCACAGGAGCACTAGGATTGCACAAACGGTATGAATATCCGTTATGCTCGAAACACTCCTTTTCTTTGTTAGTTTTGTACGTGGTCATCTTGAATACAGTATAGATTGTACGAATACGGGTACTGCTAGCAGTAATGCATAATGCGCAGAGGCGGCCTAGACAGAGCAGGTACTGTACTGCTGTAGGTAAGTACCATTATTTAGGACGCCTTGGTCAGCACACAATACTACATTTTACATATATTTTATTAGGAACTGGAGGTTACTTTCTGTAAAAATTTGTTGTAATAGTAATATTATTTCAAGCAAAATAGCTTAAAAACGGCTCTAACGATTTCGTTAATATATATTACACTGTAGTAGGTACAGTAGTAGCAACAGTGGCATCAAGTATACAGTAGGTACTGTAAACCCTGTTACAGATAATAATTAATTAACACACATAATTATATGTAATGAACACACATAATTATATGAGCGGTAATTTTGAATGGCTGTTTTTCCAGCAAACCCACTGGCTGTTTTTCCAGTGGCTGTTATTCCAGTTTTCACAGTGGCTGTTTTTCCAGCAAAATTAAACAACTTTGGAACTTTGACTGGCTGTTTTTCCAGCAAACCCAGTGGCTGTTTTTCCAGTGGCTGTTATTCCAGTTTACCAGTATAACGATACTGAATTTTATTGAGTTCTACTGAGCCACTACAGGGCATTTTAAATCGTCTGTATAAGATTGGGAAGATAACCGTAGATCCGTATTCATTTTCAATTTTTTTTACTACTGTAGCTATTGTTTTGCAGATTTTGACATAATTAATGTTCTAGAACATCCCGTGGCAAAAATATTTAGATTTTTTATGGTAGCTATTATTCTTGGTCTAGCTAGCTAAAATTATTTAATTATTTAATAATAATAATTATTATTATTTAAATTATTTATTATTATTTAAAGTCGTGGGTTTTGTTTTGTTCTCACCCTTTGCTCAGACGTAATAAAAATAAATTAAATTGATCTTCCATTCACATATGATCATATTTAACTGATTGAACTGTTTAAGGCCTGTTTACACGTGGTAACTTTTAGAGCAACTTTCTCAGCAACTAGCAACTTTTTTGGAGCAACTTAATTTAATTGCTGTTTACACGTGGCAACTTTACCAGCAACTTTTAGAGTAACTTGGCTAGTTTGACTGTAAAATAGTGGGTCATTTTATCTACTAGCTAGTTTTTGATAATTTAATTTGATTATTCGTCAACGCAAATTCCTTTAAGTTGCCGTAAAAGTTGAGCAACTTTTACAGCAACTTTTTTACGTGTTTACACGGAGCAACTTGATCGGCAACCTGGGTTGCTCTACAAGTTGCCGAGAAAGTTGCTCTAAAAGTTGCCACGTCTAAACAGGCCTTAAGCTACCGGTCCGGTAACTACTGAACTAAACTTTCAGTTTAGGATAAATTTTACCTTAAATTATTAAAGTGGCCACTTTAGTTAAGTGCTCGTTATCTTTTTATGAGAAACAACACTTAACGTAAACTAAATAGCCATTAAACAAAGTGGGTATTTAAAATTATTAAGTGGCCATTTTAGGATAAGTGGGCACTTAGTTTGAGAAACCGGGCCTATGGCCAGTGGCCCGGTTTCTCATAACTCACTTAACTTAAATTGCGCACTTAAACTAAGTGTTTTGTTTCTAAGTGCCCCCTTAAATTTATTTGCAGTTTCTCAAAAGTTAAATGGCCATTTAAAGTTTCACATTTAAGGGAAAACTTAAGTAACCATGGGAGGTACCTTATCTGGCTACCTTATCTATCTATCTTAAGTAATTAAACAAAATGCAGTTTGCTCTGTACCGGTAATGTTATGGCTTTTGTTCCAGTTGTTATAAATAGGCATCGACGAAAATCGAGAGTAAACAACATCAAACTCAACCCACTACAAGTAT
>JAUCBJ010000307.1:0-22685 GCA_032718475.1 Nemertoderma westbladi | reverse complement strand
TTGGGTTGCGGGGTTATTTATCGTTATTCCAAATATAATTATTCATCAACCATATTATGAAGAACTGACAGCAAATAGCAGTATAAAACAACAACTGAACAGTTAGGTATATCGGTACATCAGTACCGGTATGTCAGCATTGAGATATTTACAGAGATATTCAAGTTAAAGGATATATGCCCTTTATAATTAAACCTACTAGTGTAAGACTAAAAAGCAGTACAGCACAAAATACTTCCAAGCCGTTCTTTCTTTGGCTCAAGACTGAATGTAAACACTGCACATAGGCATTGCGTCATTTCTCGGAAATTTTCTGTACAAGGAGCCACAAAAACGCTCTAATTGGCTGACTGAACTGAGAGACGCCGTAGAACAAAGGAAATCAACACGTATGAATGTCAGCTGTTAACCGTAGTCATAGTAACTACTGTTCAAGAGTAGCTATCACCCCTTTGCGTCACGAATTGCCATAGAATCATAAAATATGCCTTTCACAGTACACATACGGAGGAAATAGGTCTTAGATCCTCTAAAAACACCGATACAGCAATAATACGGTCTCTTACACTTATTAAATCAACTACAGAGTATTTTAATGTAAAAGATAATAAAAATAACGGGGCAATTCAGCAAAGGCTTTTACAATTGGTTACATATCTCTACACTTTCGCCACCGTAAGTGAAACAATCTGTCTTTGCTAGTCTGCCCCCGCGACGAAATTTTATTATCTTGGTTTTAGTCATGTTAATAATCATTCCGTTTCTATTGCACCAACTGTATATAATATCAAGACCTGTTTGGATGTGTTCTCTATTTCTTGAGTAAATAACTAGGTCATCTGCGATTTTAGCAGGCTAATTATGTCGTACATGTTTTTCTATATCAATTAAATTGTACAATAATTGGAAAAATAGACGAGATAATATGGGTATTTAAAAACAACGCAGGTAATTTGAAGATGAAATGTTACAAGTTCTTTTCCAATGGTGAGTTTGATTTCATTATTGGATCCCAGATAACTTCGAGGATCCCAAGTTTTTAATACTAAATCTTCCTGGGAACGAAGGAGTTGTCCACTCGACTTCCTAATATATCCTGAGCAACCATAGCATTTGTACGCTTTGACGCTTTGCTTTGCCGTTTCTCTACAAATCTCCTTAAATGTACTATTGAGTAGTGGATTGTCAAGAACTTTGAAGGATTCGGGAGGGTCCTGAACTTCTGACACCAGATTTCGATCAAATTCTATTATAAATAAGCTTTTGTTTATATGAGACTTTGGAGGCGTGTCCCGGCAATCTATTCGCTTTGTTTCTGCGACCTTTTCAGGAGTACAGGCACTTGAGAAACTCCTTTTTTTGTCAGCTTCATTCATAATAAATATATGTATTTATGTGAGCAGGTCAAATTAAAGTTCACTTTATTAAGTTTATAATTGTTTATATATATAATAATGAGATTTCATGAAATTTGAAACAGGGATAGTTTCATTTCCCGACCTCTTACTGGTTGAACCAGAATTTTTATTTTTGCTTCCAATCTTTAGCTACAAGCGTTTAAAAAAAGTGTCTCCGTCGATATTGCACCAGTTACACCGCAGTTATTCTTCTACCTTATAGCTGTTACTTGGTACTGCTAGAAAGCTGGCCATGCAAGGATTCCAAATATGTAGCACAACCTGAATTTCGTTGAAAAATTGCTGAGGCGGGCTTTCAAAACTTGCATGGTTTTGCATCAGCGCTGGGCTATTTTATTATATTTAATAAAATACACCATATTCTTAAAACAAATACAATTTCTTCATATAAATAGTATAATATATAATACAGTATATCGACCGAAAAGTGACAACCGTCGGTTGTCTGCTGTCAGCTTTCTGCTGTCGGCTGTCGGTTGTCAGCTGTCGGTTATCGGCTGTCGGCGTAACGTTTACACCCACAGCAGACAACGACGACGGTTGAAAACCGTTCGACTTCTGCTCACCCAATATACCAACTAAAGCACAATTTACAGAGTAACGGTTATATATTACATGGGACACATTAACTACCTAGGTTTGGCTAACCAGTGGATGCACCGTAATTGGACACATGCTGTCCCTCCATTGGTCGATCTATCCCCTTGGCCAAACCTACCTTCCCCTGTTCCTATGCTAGCTTCTACCCTGAGATGAGCTGTGCGCTGGCATCTCTCCCTGTGGCTGGCAGTGTATATTGCCTTTGTTGGTTGTTAGGTGTCATTATATTGCTAATGTCACCTAGCCAACTATAATTGATAAAAAGGTCAAAGTCATAAGGTCATAAGGTAAAAATAATTGGTCGCCTATCACACAACAGTCTGTTGTCGCAGCCATATTTATAATGCACTGTAATTTACCAAGGTATTCTAAGTAAAGGTCTAAATGATCATCAAGCTGGTACGGTAAATATACGTTCATAACCAGTAGTTTTGAATTGAACCATTACTTCGACAAATATAATACGGATATATTCGGTCATCATCACATTCAATGAATTCAACCGTGGTCGATAAACTTTCCTTAATCAGAACAGCTAGGCCCCCATACGGACGACCGGAGTGGAATCCGTCCGCTAGGTCTACGGACGATTTACCGTGTGGTATAAAATGTTCGTCTTTTGTTGATAAAAAGCTAAGTTCCTGCTTGGTAAGCATATGCTCCTGAAGCAGTACTATGTCAGAAACCATGCATAACTCTCTTACATAGTTAAGCGAGTCAGCTGCTCTGATCGAATTACAATTAAATGAAGTTATAGTAATATTATTGGAAGCCATATTTTAAGTATAAAAACAGTTAATTGTATGTATCCAGGGCCTATTGCCATCGTTATAATACGTTCATTTTTGGCTATAAATTGAGTGTTTTGATACAGTCATATTCTGGAAATCGATTATCGACCACATCCAGAAATTATTAAATTTAAAGTATTTTACCACAAGCATGGGGAAATCTATCCCACAGTCTAAAGAAAATCAAAAATATTGAATGTGTTGCTATAGGTATTGTAAATTAAACTGTCTGACAGTCCAGAAATCAACAAATTTTGAATGTTTTGTTTGGCTTCAGAATTTAACAGTCAAAAAATCAGCAGTCTAATGGTTTAAAGAAATGCATACATAAAAAGTCATTCTGCGGACTACAATCATACACTACAGTCATTATACACAATTCGTAAAAAAGACGGACAAAAAAGTCAAAAGAACGGACATAAAAAATCAATGCCATACTAAGTGTAAAACCAACTACCACCATGGTTATCAACTAAATTAACTATATATTCCACCCAAAAAGATGAACGAGAATCAACAGTTGCATGTTTTACGGCTGTTATGCTACTTGCATTTGTAAGTATAGCCCAAGTTACAAGAGAAACCCCCACCCTCCCACTGTAATGTATTTAGTTTTTTCCACACAATGTGGATTATGTTTCTAAAAGACTCCAATCAATGTAACCATCACCAAGATCATAGGAAATACCAGAGTAGCAACAACTGAACTGCATCCTGTTGATGTTGTTGTTTCTTCAACCGCCATGGTAGTAGTTGTAGCTAGATCCCTCTCCCAGACTGGATCAGTAAGACACTCACCAGGACAACACATAAACTGACACGAACTGTATGTTTCAGTCAGACTGTCTCTCATAAGGCTTCTAATCATATAAACAACCCGGAGGAATTCATCTTGATCATTTTCCACGTCACCGATTCTCTGTTGATTAAGTTTAAACCCAGCTTCTAGCTGTAGCATGAATGCTGTACATCGGACTTCCTCCAGAGGCAGACAAAATCTCTCCCAGGCCTCTTCACTCCCGCTGTTTATGCACATTTCAATGACAAGATTCATCATTAACTCATCCCCGGTCTTATCATGAACCATGATTATTCGTACGAAATAATTGGCACATTCTGTGCAGTTGCGTTCAATGTGTTTGATATTACTATGTCGTAATGATGTGAATTTAGCGTCTTCGAACCATTGCTGGTTGCTATGAAGTAGGGATAATCCCATTTTGCTCATCTCCTGTTGTAGCCGATCAGTAGTTGCTTTATAGGTATACGAATTTTCGGCATAACAGGTGACTCCATAACAGGCCGTAATGTTTAGAACCGCGTAAAGAGCTGACAATAGTGCTGGCTTATAAAAGACCATTGCTGAAGTATTTGTTTAATTTTGCGGTTGAATTTCTTTGAATCCCATAGTTTTTACAGTTGGCAGTTTGCAGAGAGTAAAGAATGATGTTTCAAATATATGATGTTTCAAATAGTTCGTTTCACAATAAAAGGAGAAAGAAAATGAAGGGGTCCTAATTACAGGACCAGATGGCACTTCCATCATTCACCTCCATCATCATGGAGTTGGTTG
The DNA here is from genome assembly GCA_032718475.1 of Nemertoderma westbladi. Taxonomy (NCBI): domain Eukaryota; kingdom Metazoa; phylum Xenacoelomorpha; order Nemertodermatida; family Nemertodermatidae; genus Nemertoderma; species Nemertoderma westbladi. Next base: position 18,303 of record JAUCBJ010000307.1, on the reverse strand, counting down.
TTTTCTCTTTCAATGATACAGCAGACCTGAACTGACCTTGGAATATAATAAAACACGAATATAGTTATTATATACTAATATAGGTGCTGACGTTTTCATTAAGCAAGCAACACCTAATAGTATAAAATTGCAATTGCAAAATTTCAACCTATGTGGTTCAGATATTAGTATAAGTTAATATTGTTCTATAAGGGACAAGGGAATAGCTATTCAATCCCTTACAATGTAATTTCAATTTTAAACCTATATAATGTATATATACAATACATATGTTCGTGGGGTCTTCGTCCCACGATCGAAAATTTAATTTATTTTATGTATTAGCGATAATATAACAATTTTGATGAAAGAATTTGTTATTCTAAAAGTTATATTATAATGAAAAAACTGGCTGGTTTTAAAGCAAACATTTGGAGTGTACCCGTAACCAATGATATCTAACATAGAGTCTGAAACCTGCCAATCATGAAATATAGAAAACTTGACGCAAATCCCTGGGATTTAAAATCTCGTATTAAATATTAAATTTTTATGAATTAAGATAAAGAAGCAGGTTACAGTGGCGCGTTATTCTAACCAAAGCAATAAACGAAAGTCAATAAAACAGGTTACATTTTCACTTTTGAGAGAAATCGGTGGTTATTTGTGTCGATTTTCCCCTGGAGAGAGATTAATTTAATTGAGTTCAGAGTTCCCGCACACCTTCCTATCTGCAATAATAAATATAAATAAAGAAATACAATATCAATATAACTACATTATTACAATAATTCTACTTTATTTACCATTTAATAAATAACTTTATATATATATTTGGTATTGCAGTAGGATTTCGCAGTAGTACACTTCTTGTATTCGCGGAATTGCTGCATATGCTGGTTGATATGTAGGAAGATGTGATGGTTTACCATTATATCATTGTAAAGCAAGCTAAAGCAAACGCAAAGCAAACGTGCTTCACTGCACTACGTTATTAAACAACATTTATTTCTCATGCTGTTTACATGAGGTTATGAGAGGTCATGAAGGTCATCTTTCCATTACATAAATTCGCTTCGTGTTAATGTTACCCTGCATGGGGTCTCCTTGCGTTCAATACACGACGATGAGATATGACAAATAAAAATTCATCCCTCTTCAGGGGAAATTCGACGCAAATAACAGCTGATTATTCTCAAAAATAAAACTGTAACCTGTTCTATTGTGTTTGGTTTCTTGTTTTGGTTAAAATAACGTGCCACTGTAACCTGTTCCTTTCCCTAAATTGAGAATTTAACATTGAGGCGGGATATTAATTCACCAAGGCGGGTTTTGCGTCCAGTTTACTCCCCCCCCCCCCCCCCGTCTCCATAAACAAGTCCAGTCTACTTGTTGCTGCACGTGTGAACTTAGCCTTTTAGATTACTTATTTTACTAATTTTAAGCTCAAAACACCATTTTATATTGATAAAGTCGGTTACGATATAAATTGGTTATTTCTATCGAATTATTCTCTAGTAAGGGTTCTTACGCCATCTAGTGCTATTATACCCATATTCGAACTGATTTGTTAAGCCTGTTAAGCCTCAATGGAATACGTGATGCCATATTGGCTATGCTCCTTACTGATAAGCTGGTATATAAGTGCGGTTGGCTTTGTGGTTGTTTAACTCTTTTTGTTATTGTTGTACAGAAGAAGTCGCATTGCCCATGCAGAGGCACTGATCCCCGGTCAGGTTTAATTGACTGGTGATTATTACAGGCCTAAGGTCTAGACTTAAAGAGTTAATAATTGGATTATAATTATTCATCGCTACATTGCATATTCTACTGGTTTATTCAATTTATCTTTATTATTTGCTTAATATATCGCCGATATTACGTAATCAAGGAGGTTTTACACGCGCCACAACAGATGGGTTGCTGTAACTAAGTATCAGTGATAATCTGGACAATTGTATCAGATTTGTGTGTTGTCATATCGTTGTATATCATACTAAATAATTAATATATGGCGATATTTCAGACCATTATTATAAGCAAAGCTCTTATTATTAATTACATCACGATTGAGAGTTGTCACAAATTGAATACTGTAGCGATATCAATATAATTAGACCCAAAGACTTGTCACAATACGTTTCCCTTTAAGGGTAACACAATCACCAGACTTGAGTTCTTACAGAATTAATTAGTCAGTCATTTGCTTGTTATACTTTGTTGTCACACCCTCCTGGTATCGTATCTCAGTCAAATACAATAGATAACCAAATACCGTATTGAACTAAGTGAAATATAGAGCAAATCAATGCATCGAAGGGAAAAAGGGGTAAAGAAACAGATACATTGAGCGGCCCTTGTTGACAGGTACCCTAGCGCAATCCCGTTTATTGTATCAGACCGGACATTTTGCCTTCATTTTTGCATGGTTTATTAAGTAACAAAAGGGAAAAATGAGCAAAGAAAATATGGCAACAGTGTTCAGTAAAACTGGACGGACAGGGACACAGACGGTGACTCGGTTTGCTTCAGTCGACGATGGATTAAAAGATTTATCATATCCATGCAGGAGATAACAACAATAAACTTTAATTTGACATAAATGTATAATTAAACTGTGGAGGCCTACCTGTTAATAAATTTCACTTATATTTGTAATAGTACATGATTAAAATGTTCAAATGAGCATCCATAAAATCCTTTCTTGCATACCGAACGCTGTTAATTTGACATAATATGTCAACTTAACAGCGTGAACATGCGTTAAAAGTGACCTTTGCAAGCAATGATATATTTATCATTGCTTGCAAAGGTCCCTTTTCAGCGTTAAAGACCCTTGTTTATTCATGTAAACCTCCCTCGCTTCGCTCACTCAGTACATAAATAAACTCGGATCGTAAAGCTGCAAAGTGCTACTTTGCACACAATGATGTAAATAGTTATATATTATTTAATTAACGACAGTTACTTAGACTTTATTTATTAACAATAATTAATTATTCAATTTATTTATATTATATTCTATCTATAATTCTGTAATTAATCTTTTTTTTTTCGTTTTACATTTTACAGTACTTCAAACTCCTCCTTACGTACTGTACTGTACTGTACTCTTTGTATTTTCCGGTGACATATAACTATTTGGATGATTTATTTATTTTAATGATAGACACAGATTGAGTTTTTACTGAGATTTTAGTTTTATGATTTAATTAATGTGCCCCAAATTTTTATCATTGCCGGTCGCCTGGCCTGCGGTATATATTTTGTCTGTCTATCTTTAAGCCTAATGTGTTGATTGACATACATATTTCATCAATAAAATATCTATTCTAATCTTGAAGTGAGAGGGCTATTCGACACCTCCCGTTAAGGGTTAGAGTGGACTGTAGGAAGTTGAGTGAAAACCATTGAGAACCCGATGTGAACTGCCGGAACTAGTATATTATATCATAATTATGAATACATCAATAGGAAGTAGATTATTAAGTGCACAGCTCACAAGGTTCAGAAATTACAGTAATTACTAATTACAAATAAAAATGCTGCTAAAAATATAAAAAATTTTACTGCTGTAAAAGTCAGGGGCATCGCACGCAGTGGGTGAAGATGCAAGAAGGTGAGGAAAGTGACGAATCAGTCCCATTTATTATAGCCAGACATTATGCAAATCGGGATCGGAACGTCTGAATGCTGATTGGCCATAGCTCGTCGCTGATTGGTCCAAGCTACTGGTTGGCAGCTACTACTTACTACGCTTCGATCCTATTGCAATTATGGGCTGGTGGGGGCTGAGGTCAATGAATAGAACGTATCGGCGTATCGGCGTTTGGCAAACCAATTTGTTTGAAAAAGTTTCGATCCTATTACACGTGAATGTCTGCGTGTGGAGACGCAAACGTGACCCTACCGGACAAACCTACATGGTTCGATCCTATTACACGTGAAAGTCTGCGTGTGGAGACGCAAACGTGACCCTACCGGACAAACCTACATGGTTCGATCCTATTACACGTGAATGTCTGCGTTTCGAGACGCAAACGTGACCCTACCGGACAAACCTACATGGTTCGATCCTATTACACGTGAATGTCTGCGTGTTGAGACGCAAACGTGACCCTACCGGACAAACCTACATGGTTCGATCCTATTACACGTGAATGTCTGCGTGTGGAAACGCAAACGTGACCCTACCGGACAAACCTATAAACTGTTCGATCCTATTACACGTGAATGTCTGCGTGTGGAAACGCAAACGTGACCCTACCGGACAAACCTATAAACTGTTCGATCCTATTACACGTGAATGTCTGCGTGTGGAAACGCAAACGTGACCTTACCGGACAAACCTATAAACTGTTCGATCATATTACACGTGAATGTCTGCGTGTGGAGACGCAAACGTGACCCTACCGGACAAACCTACACGGTTCGATCCTATTACACGTGAATGTCTGCGTGTGCAGACGCAAACGTGACCTTACCGGACAAACCTACATGGTTCGATCCTATTACACGTGAATGTCTGCGTTTCGAGACGCAAACGTGACCCTACCTGACAAACCTACATGGTTCGATTCTATTACACGTGAATTTCTGCGTTTCGAGACGCAAACGTGACCCTACCTGACAAACCTACATGGTTCGATCCTATTACACGTGAATGTCTGCGTGTGGAGACGCAAACGTGACCCTACCGGACAAACCTACACGGTTCGATCCTATTACACGTGAATGTCTGCGTTTCGAGACGCAAACGTGACCCTACCGGACAAACCTACACGGTTCGATTCTATTACACGTGAATTTCTGCGTGTGGAGACGCAAACGTGACCCTACCGGATAAACCTACATGGTTCGATCCTATTACACGTGAATGTCTGCGTTTCGAGACGCAAACGTGACCCTACCGGACAAACCTACACGGTTCGATTCTATTACACGTGAATGTCTGCGTGTGGAGACGCAAACGTGACCCTACCGGACAAACCTACATGGTTCGATCCTATTACACGTGAATGTCTGCGTGTGGAGACGCAAACGTGACCCTACCGGACAAACCTATAAACTGTTCGATCCTATTACACGTGAATGTCTGCGTGTGGAAACGCAAACGTGACCCTACCGGACAAACCTATAAACTGTTCGATCCTATTACACGTGAATGTCTGCGTGTGGAAACGCAAACGTGACCTTACCGGACAAACCTATAAACTGTTCGATCATATTACACGTGAATGTCTGCGTGTGGAGACGCAAACGTGACCCTACCGGACAAACCTACACGGTTCGATCCTATTACACGTGAATGTCTGCGTGTGCAGACGCAAACGTGACCTTACCGGACAAACCTACATGGTTCGATCCTATTACACGTGAATGTCTGCGTTTCGAGACGCAAACGTGACCCTACCTGACAAACCTACATGGTTCGATTCTATTACACGTGAATTTCTGCGTTTCGAGACGCAAACGTGACCCTACCTGACAAACCTACATGGTTCGATCCTATTACACGTGAATGTCTGCGTGTGGAGACGCAAACGTGACCCTACCGGACAAACCTACACGGTTCGATCCTATTACACGTGAATGTCTGCGTTTCGAGACGCAAACGTGACCCTACCGGACAAACCTACACGGTTCGATTCTATTACACGTGAATTTCTGCGTGTGGAGACGCAAACGTGACCCTACCGGATAAACCTACATGGTTCGATCCTATTACACGTGAATGTCTGCGTTTCGAGACGCAAACGTGACCCTACCGGACAAACCTACACGGTTCGATTCTATTACACGTGAATGTCTGCGTGTGGAGACGCAAACGTGACCCTACCGGACAAACCTACATGGTTCGATCCTATTACACGTGAATGTCTGCGTGTGGAGACGCAAACGTGACCCTACCGGACAAACCTACATGGTTCGATCCTATTACATGTGAATGTCTGCGTTTCGAGACGCAAACGTGACCCTACCGGACAAACCTACATGGTTCGATCCTATTACACGTGAATGTCTGCGTGTGGAGACGCAAACGTGACCCTACCGGACAAACCTACACGGTTCGATCCTATTATTATTATACTCTTTAATTCGGACTAGCCGACAATACGGTCAATAAAATTTACGACATACATTTACAATTACTTCACAATGAAAAGTAGATTAATCACGACATAGAGGGTGAAATGAATAAAAACAATTGAATTAAAGTTATTGAATATTCCGAATAAAATGATCTGGCTAAAAAAGCAGTAAAAATCTATCTAAAACCGATTAAAATACAACTAAGAGATGGCATAAAATTCCTTTATTCGTTTCAGTTTTTCCATTATGTGACCTCTGGGGACCTCCAGTTTGGTATTGGTATTGAAACTAGCTTGACTAAATTAAAATACGTCCTTCAATGATATGATATAAAATGGCAAACAAATGAATAAAAACAATTGAATTAAAGTTATTGAATATTCCGAATAAAATGATCTGGCTAAAAAAGCAGTAAAAATCGATCTAAATCCGATTAAAATACGACTAAATGATGGCATAAAATTCCTTTATTCGTTTCATTTTTTCCCGCAATGTCAGCGATTGGAGGTCGAAGCAGGCCGCAATGAAATCAGCGTTCCCAATATCTGTGAAGGTCGGCGCGCCCATAACCATCCGGTTTACGATGGAGTCCTTCGCGTAGCGGTACATTAGAATGGACTCGAGCAGTGGTAGAGGGTGCTCGGTGGAGGCGGCTCTGTAGCCGCCAAGAACCCCTGGGTAGGAGCCTCTCCCCCGTCTCCCGGACAGGCTGGCGATTGCTAGGGATGCAAACGTGCTCTGGAGGGCTTTGTTGGGGCACTCGTTGTACCGCACAAGTGTACCAACCGATAGCCGGAAAGCCTCCAGCGAGATGGGTTTCAGCTGGGTTAGGTGGTAGAGTGTTGAGTTCCCAATGTACGGTGCAACACACAGCAGACTCCTGAGGGCGTTCCTGTAAACCACGTCGAGTTTTCCCAATTCAGTTTGAGTGAACGCCCCGATGTTGAGTTTCAATGAGTACAGGGCTGCCGGTAGAGCGACGCCGCGCCACAGGTTGGCAACGGTCGCCGCCGGCAGCCACCGGGTTGTCCAGCCCTTCGCCTGGAACATCCGTGCGAGGGCGACTATCTTCTGGGCCGAGGCGAGGCGCCCAGAGGGTTGGTCTGCGACTGGGCCAGGTTGTAGCCGAGGAAGGTCCAGGATTTACTGCGCGGGAACAGCGGTTTGCCAAGCCGGAGGAAGGACGGTTGGTGGCAATTCCTTTGGTTCGAAAATACCGTCCACTTAATTTTACTAGATTCGACCGACAGTTTTATATCATTGGCGGACTTGCTGAAGAACCTAAATAGAGTTTCCATATCTTTTGGATTGTTCGTCATTAGTAAGAAATTGTCCGCATATGATATGGCTCCCAACCAGATTGAATTGATTGTATAACCCACATGGGATTCCTCTAGGTTGTCCAGTATGCTTCTTGTGTACAGGTTGAATAGGATCGGTGATAACAAGGATCCCTGTTTAACGCCTCGTCGAACAGAGATTCCGTCACGATCGATCAGGCCGTTGAACTTTAGGTACAAGGTGCTGACCATGTAGTAATTGAGCACGGTGGCGACGATATGAGGGTTAACGAACTCCATCATCTTCCGACCCAATGTATCATAGTCCACGGAGTCGAACGCAGCCTCTATGTCTAGCTGGCAGATGTACAATTGGGACCCTCTCACTAAGTTACTCTCAATGCATTCCAGAACTGTAGCTATGGCGATGTCGCACCCAATCCTGCTGCGATACGCCGTCTGATTGTCGTGTAGTTTTATACTGCCCAGAAACTCTGCAAGTATCACCCGCTCAAAGACCTTTGCCCAGATGCTAATCGAGGCAATTGGTCTGTATGACCCTGTACAAAATAGATCCCGCTGTTTTCCTTTGTACAGACTCGAGATTACTGAGTTGCCAAACAACGTCAGTACTTGTTTCAGTTCAAAACAGGTATTTATTACAACAGCTAGAAGCTCGCATATCGGCTCCGGATTCATATACAGAATGTGCTCGGCAGTTAGCGAGGAAAAGTCCGGCGATTTTCTTGTCGAGAGAGAGGCGACGGCTCGTCTGACCGCCCGAGGCGATATTTGAGGTAGAACGCTGGTGTCGCAGGCTTCCTTTAAATCGGTTCTGAGAGAATCACTCAGACCGTGGTCCCCACTAAACTTGGTAGTGTAGTGGGATCGCAGTACTGATTCCATGGTTGGCGGTGCGCTTGTGGTGCTTGTTCGGTTCACATTGGACCAGAATTGGCGGGGATGGGAACTGAAATTCCTTGACCATTTATTCGTTGAATTGCGTACCATGTTCCGCGAGAGAAAGTTTTTTATCCTCCTCATGCGACGCTTGGACTCTTTGAAAGCCGAACCGAGTTGATCCTCCAGTCCAGTAACACTCCATAATTTGTACAGGTCCTGTGTTGTTCTGGAACTCGCTCGTAGGAGCTTCGATCGTATGCGAAGGTTTGTGGTGGGCCGCCGCTGTTTTATTATTGGGATAATTGATGTGGCTGCCACAACCCCCGAGCTCTGCAACGATTCCATACAGTTACTTATTGCATCAATGTCACAGAGTCCCTTGGTATCATCAATTAACTTTGCGATCGCCACGTCTATGGCTTCTTTGTACTTATGTTTGCCTTCAGATGTGGCTTTGTCCCAGTTGAATTTTATTTGACGCCGGTTTGACTTATTTGGACCCTTGTTGTCCTCCGTGTAGTCATATGGTGTTGCGAGATCAAAAGTAGCTAGAACTGCGGCGTGGTCCGAATGGTTGTTAGCAGGGTCATCACGATACACACACCCACTTCTGATGAGCCCACCACTGTCGGCAGATGTCACAATGTGGTCAATATACGAACTGGTATTTTGGCCTTGACCGCGAAACGTTATTATTGGCCCAGTAAACGGGCTGTGTGTGTCGGCGACATACAAACCATTGCTGTTGAGAAAGCTGTCGAGATGTAGCCCTCTGGTATTCGCCTTTTTACTCGATAACTGACCTCTTGATCCTTGCAGGTTTCCCAAGTCGGCATTACAGTCCATTAGTAATATGGGGGTACATCCCGAATACCGAGTAACTTCCGAGTGTATGCGACCCAGAAAACTGTCGTACAGGGCTGCGTCCTTGGATTGGTCTGGTGCGTAGCACGATAGCGCTATAATAGACCGATTGCAATTCTTCAGGTTAGCGATGATACCAACGATACCATCACCGCCATCCACCCGTGACCATGTCCGCACCAGGTCCTTCCTAAAGTAGAGCGCGACCCCACCAGCACCACGTTTGCGGTATTGGTTCTCCATCAGAGGGCTGACCGCATATACGCAGTGGAACTTGTCGTTCAGGGGTTCTAGAATGGTTTTGCATTCCAAGTCGTCCAGCCAGTGTTCCTGGAGAGTGAGAAAGTCACACTCGCCAAGCAGTTTGTCAATATATTCGGTGTTGCCTGAAAATCCTCTGGTGTTGAAGGTGCTAAATCTCACTGGTTTGCTGTTTCCGCTATCCTGGGTTTTGTGCGGGTTAAACCCGATGCCTCAGCGTGCGTTCGCTCGGGCGTTGTGCGTATCGATCCTGTTCAAGTGGAGATTGATAATAAGTGCCACGTTCGCGAGAACACTGGTCCTGTTGGTGGGGATCTCGATGCCTTGTATGTTGATCGTTGTGATCTTGGTGCCATGGCGATTGTTTGGCCACACCACGTTCCGGCGAATGTTGTTGGGGTTGCGCGTTTTGGTTGCGATCCCACTCGTACTCCCCGTTGGGGGCTCGTCGCCACGAGGTTTGTCCGTGGTAATCACGATCGTTGCGATGTCGGTGTTGTTGTTCCACGTATCTGGTGTTGTACTGCCAGTCGCGGCATGTTATTCCATCCGGCCAGAAACTGGCTTGTTTAACCATCACCGAGTCTTCTTGGTCCACTATTAATCGAATATTGATTGAGTCCCGGGATATTCTAGTTGTTATACGATGGACCCGTATTTTACGAACCCGCAGATATTCTATGATATCATCCTCATTATTTTTCCGAGAAATTCTGTTGATGAATAGAGTTTGCAGTTTTCTTGACTCCGCACACTGTAGTTTTAGTGCTGGCCTCTGATCGGATTGGGGTTTTTTTGTGTTGGTTTGGCTATGAGTCACTGAATATTTATTGCTTTGTAGGGGAGCAGAGGTTGACTCAATGTGGGCCGCTATTAATTTCTTGTTTCTCGGGCCAACAGTTGTCCATTCCCTGTCGTTGGTTTGGATGCTGGGTTCATTAAGTGACTGGTCTTTGTATGTAGGCGGGTTATTAGTTTTAAGCTTGGCTGGCGGAGATTCGATGGCATCAACGATTAAGTATTCTTCATCGTCTTTGTCAGAGTTATCGGCCCATGCATCCGGATCTGGGTGTTTATTAATGGAGGGTATGATTGTTGTTCGTACTACGTTATTTATCAACTGATTTGATTTATTATCCATAGGTGACTGTTTCGATTTCAGTTTGTCTAGTTGGTTCTCTATTATGATCCGTTTGTGCCTTTCAATACTAAGTTCGTCGGTTACGGTACATAGGCGTTCGTTGAGTTTTGTGTTATTAGTCTCGACAATACAGATACGAGCTTGCAGCGCAGACACTGCAGAGATGAAGTCGTTTTTAAGGCCTTCTAAAGTTACACCTTTTTCATTCGCGATGTCGAATACACGTAGACGTTTTCGGCATGGTTCGGTCAATAGGCCATTAGATTGGCTGCGCAGGAGTTCCAGAACGTCTGTCGCCAAGGCGTTCACGCTTGTCTGTGGCTGCAGCTGGAGAGAAGCCTGCTGAACTGGGGTTGTCAGATTGAGGACGCTTTCAAATAAATCTTGACGGATTTCACTGATCTGTCCGATCGTAAATTTTTCCGAAAACATCTTGATGGAATCTTTCCTGGGGAACTGAGCTATGTTGTGTAGCTCACTGAGTACAGTTTGTTGTGTTTCAACGTTGTCTTTTGTTTTGGTGTAATTGGCGGCATCAGGAGTGTATGTAAAATCGATATCTATGGCGTGGTCATTTACTAATTTGAATTTAATAAAGCAAACATGTACCCAGTTACGGGATTTATTGGAGTCGTAATGAATAGCCTGTATCTGCAGCTTATTCTGGGCGACTGTCAGCGCATATAGGCAGCTGTAGATACCGCAGTCGATACCATTCGATTGTTTGGAGAAAGATGAATTCTTAGTCCCGACCATCCATTGGGCTGTTTTTGTAACTTCTCTCGATGGAGCGAGTTCATTGATCTTATTTAAAACATCTACAAGGGCGAACGTTATTTTGGTTGGCATCGAGGGCCGGAGGGAATCTAGACTGTAGACGATTCTCTCCTCTGTGTCGGCGACATGGAGGATGAAGTGGTCGTGGACGCATTCCAGAAGAAAGAGGATCGTCGGGGCTGCAGGCTGGTAGAGGCTGAGGTACCGAGGCGCCACGTATTCAACAGCGACTAGTTGGTCGCAGCCTGGCGATCGCAGCTGTTTCGCGAGTTGGCTGGGGATCGGCGCGGTGTGGGGAAAGTGTTGCTGGATCAGCCCCATAAATCCGTCTACCACATCGTCGCTTAGCCATTTCCCGGGTTTTAGTGTCTCCAGTGCTTTGGGGAGGGGTATCGTGTTTGCTGGGCGGTCCTTGGGGACTTCTTGCAGATAGGAACTGATGAGGGAGTTTAGTTCCTCGGGATCGAGTTTGGCTAACGAATTGGGGTGGAACTCGCAGCTGTTTATTCCCTTGTTCGCATCGCTCTTTTTGGTTCCGGCAAATTCCGCATCGAACTGAACGCTGGTGTCGGGCGACTGCGGTAACGAACCAGTGGAGTTTGTAGGCGAGCTCAATGCTTCATAGACATTGCTTGTGTTGACTGAGTTATCTAGTTTGATAAAGTCCGAGTTGATCTCTCCACGTATTATACCATCTGTTGGTTCCGGTTTCAGTGCGAATTTACTCTTGACTCCGCGCCCCTTTTTCGATGACTCGACTAACAATGGTTTGCATTGCAGCCCAAGCGACTCCCTTCTAGCAATACGTCTTGCGTACGATTGTCGAGTTAGTAGGAGTGGGGAACTGCTGCAATCCTTAGCCGCAGGTTTAGCGGCCTTCGGAATAACCATCCTCGCTTTTGGATATCCTTTATTTTCCGGAATTGTAATGAATTTTGTTGGGTTTGGTCGTTTCTTTGTTTTCCTTGTTCTTTGGAGTCAGCTTGGTCGGTGGAGGGGGTAATGGCTGGACGGGGCAACTCGGAGAACCGGTGCCGATACCAATATATCAATCCAAAAGTTCAGGAGTTCAGTTGTTATATAAAGGGAAGACGGACGGCTACTCCCTCACTGTGAGGATGCATCAAAATATTACACGTGAATGTCTGCGTGTGGAGATGCAAACGTCACCCTACCGGACAAACCTACACGGTTCGATCCTATTACACCTGAATGTCTGCGTTTCGAGACGCAAACGTGACCCTACCGGACAAACCTACACGGTTCGATCCTATTACACCTGAATGTCTGCGTGTGGAGACACAAACGTGATCCCACTGGACAAAACTACACGAGATAATTCTCACAACCACTCATATTTAGTGTTATCTAAATAGGACAAGAATAATCAGCACCATAGAGCAAACAGAAAAAAGGAAAATCAGCGGACATCAAGGGTAACCCTTAAGTAAGATGAGGCGGCAATAAAGAGGCAGAAGTTAACATAACTAAGGAAAAATAAAAAATTCCAGCAGTAAAACTGTGATACGACAAAGGATCAATTAACAGCGACACAGTGAATAATTAAAAGGAACAAATTAATGATAAATACGATTAACATTAAATATGAAATTAAAGATATATATAAAAGTTAATTAAGAGTTATTATGTACAGTTAATGAATGGAGAGAGAGTTCAGTCTACATGCAATGAGTTCGTCCCGCGTAACGTCGCTACTGCGAGAATAGGCATCGACTTGACGGTGGCCCACCGTGGATGGTGATTGGCGAGAGCACAATGCAGGTGAAGGAAGGTGTTGGTTGAGGTAATCCATCCATCCTTCTTGAATGGCGTGGAGTTCGCTATGGAGCAGACCGTGGTGCTTGGGGATCACGTCCTACAAACCAGAAGGACAAGAACAAGCGGCAGAGAAGTGGTCGGGGGAGAGGCAGTGGATGCATAGGCGCTGCTCATGAACTGCAGTTACGCATCGACCAGCAGGGAGGTCCTTTATCCGAGGGTGCCCTGCACTCCTTGATGAGAAGGTGACCGATGGTTTGCGGGGTTGAGGCCTCGGCGGCACTGGTCTGGACTCCGGCTGCTTGGGACATTCTCCAGACAGTATATGAATAAGATTCCAGAGACGACAATACTGTAATATAAGTTCAAATTACCCGTCAATATCTAGCAACAATTACCAGAATAAACTGCTACTGTATATAATATATCGTAACCAGCTAACCTCCACCCTAAGAACGCGGCAGAAAAAATTACTATACAGACCAATTTAAGAATTCCACTTCAAATATAAAATAAACTTGGTCTATTTTTATTACTGCTCTTTGTAAACTTAAAAATTCTGTAACCCCGAAAAAAAATAATTCTAAAATTAGATCAATCTACACAAATTATATCAGATCGTTGCGAAATAGCTAATGTTTTCAACAATCACTTCTCAACTAGTGACTGAGCAGTCTCTCCCAGCTCCGAAACACTCGACGCTTGATTAATCATCAAAAACCGAACTCATTTTCTCCCGTTGAAACTTATCCCTTAGAATTTCACTACAACATTTTACATCTTAATCCGGAATCAACCACGAATGAATTACTGCAGTAATAATTATTTGTTACTGCAGTAGCAAATATTTATTACTGCAGTACTAAATTGCCATTTCATTGGCCGATATAATTCAATTAATCCCCAATCAGAATCCGCAGTTATAAGGGCCACCCAGAACCGGATTTAATTGGTTGTTATGCAGCATACAATTCCACCAATGAGATCTTATGAAGCGTTAACGAAGCAATCATAATGGATTTGTCATTGCCATAGATTACACTGTTTATGTTCTCTAGCAATAGCCAGTAGGCCTACTAAACAGTACATAATAGGTACGGAGTGTTCGACGAGCCCATGGATGGATGACCTTGGTTCCGCTTTTTTAGACCATTTGTCAAGCATTATAGAAAGATGTGAGGCAATTTCTGTCATTGGGGTACGTGGACATGATTACTACTATACAGTATACATCGAAATCTTGAACATTTTGTAGCGATATTGGGGCAAATTGAAAGTCATCAAATTATCCGCCCAACTATTGTTGGACAACTGTTTAATGGAACCAAACAATGGTTGCGTTGGTTAAATACAATTCAACCCATCGATATGGGTATAAGCACTTGTTGTTCCAACCCTACTCGGCTACGCCCGACCCTTATGTATACAGGGTTATCAGGGCGACCTTATGTTTTCGAGAAGGAAAGCCTTGAATTTTTTAGGGACACTGGATTTTCATGGAAACAAATAAGTAAAATGTTTGGAGTGAGTAAGTCCACAATTACAATTTCAAATTCAACGGAGAAACACATTCACTATTATATCCGACATCGATTTAAAATCAAAGATTGAAGCCATTCATAGGGAGTATGTTCACGCTGGATGTCGATTAGTGCGAGGTATTCTAAAATTCCAAGGTACGTAACGTAACGTAACGTAACGTAACGTAACGTAACGTAACGTAACGTAACGTAACGTAACGTAACGTAACGTAACGTAACGTAACGTAACGTAACGTAACGTAACGTAACGTAACGTAACGTAACGTAACGTAACGTAACGTAACGTAACGTAACGTAACGTAACGTAACGTAACGTAACGTAACGTAACGTAACGTAACTTAACGTAACGTAACGTAACGTAACGTAACGTAACGTAACGTAACGTAACGTAACGTAACGTAACGTAACGTAACGTAACGTAACGTAACGTAACGTAACGTAATGTAATGTAACGTAACGTAACGTAACGTAACGTAACGTAACGTAACGTAACGTAACGTAACGTAACGTAACGTAACGTAACGTAACGTAACGTCACTTTATACCTATACTTTCCGCTCAGAGATGGGGCGCCATAGTGCATAGGAGGAAATACTATGTCCCACACGCAAATGCCTTATGGCATATAGACGGACATCACTCGTTGATTAGGTGGGGTCTTGTAGTACATGGTGCGATAGATGGATATTCACGCTTAGTTGTTTATTTACAATGTAATACTAATAACTGCGCTAGTACAGTACCCCCCCCCCCCCCCCCCCCCCCCCCTTAGGAGAACGCCCACCATGAAAATGAATACAAAAAATTAATAAACATAAGATTTGAGATCAAATTATGTTGCTTCCGTTTCGATGGCCAATGATTATTGCGGCAAATAAAACGAACAATAGTGTATACAAAGAACACCAACAACTATAATGGACCATGTGACTGTGACAGTGTGAAGAATACCCGTTTTTCATCCTACGTTATGCTAGAGAACATAAACAGTGTAATCTGGCAATGACAAATCCATATGATTGCTTCGTAAACGCTTCATAAGATCCCATTGGTGGAATTGTATGCTGCATAACAACCAATTAAACCCGGTTTTGGGTGGCCCTTATAACTGCGGATTCTGATTGGAGATTAATATAATTATATCGGCCAATGAAATTACAGTTTAGTACTGCAGTAATAAATATTTGCTACTGCAGTAAGAAACAATTGTTACTGCAGTAATAATTATTTGTTACTGCAGTAGCAAATATTTATTACTGCAGTACTAAACTGTAATTTCATTGGCCGATATAATTATATTAATCTCCAATCAGAATACTGCAGTAACAATTATTTATTACTGCAGTAATAAATAAATTTTTTTTACTGCAGTAACTAATAATTCATACTGCAGTAAAAAATAATTTTTATTTATTACTGCAGTAATTAATAATTTATACTGCAGTAACAATTATTTATTACTGCAGTAACAAATATGGAGGCATTTTTCTTGTTTCATAGAGGTTTTTATTCATGTATATTTTGACCCTTTAGAGACGCCATAGTGATTGGCTAGTTTGTACATCACCAATCTAGTCTGATAAACAAGAAACTGATGGATTGCAAGATAGTTTATTGCAGTATTGACTGATTGAGGTGAAGCAAAATGAGCTAAAATATTCAGGACA
This sequence comes from Nemertoderma westbladi, assembly GCA_032718475.1. Lineage (NCBI taxonomy): Eukaryota > Metazoa > Xenacoelomorpha > Nemertodermatida > Nemertodermatidae > Nemertoderma > Nemertoderma westbladi. The sequence goes on along the minus strand of JAUCBJ010000307.1, from coordinate 2,017 downwards.
CAGGATTCATGATACTGGTTAACTTCTTACTTTTAGTTAAACGCAACCGTATTTTAATTATATATTTAATTGTTGTAATATCTAAATTACATTATCAAACTTACTTTCAGTTTAACGCTACCTTTATTTAACTTAATATTTGTAACTATAACTGTAACTATAACTACAACGTAATTAGAAATTTCACTTGTTTTCTATATTCCGCTAGTTATTGCTATCATTTAGTTATTCTATGTATTAATAATAAATTTAAACACATTTATGTACCTATTCAAATTAGTTCTGTCTCAATAGTAAATTTTTTGTAGGCCCATTCTAAGAATTGTATAATGGTTTTTTTCTACTGTACTGTATGTATATTGTTTGTTTGTTTAAACTGGTGTCTGAAATACTGTAATGGGATCCTCCGTGCAGGCACCAGCCACGCAAATCTAATTCAATTATTTTAAATTCACAATGTAATTAAATACTATATTATTATCAGTAGGGGAAACCCTAATTTCCATATACATCAAACAGGTAGCAACAATTTGCTACACTCACATAAAAAAGATTCTACCACTAGACATGTTCACATCACTTCTTACATTCACATCTACAATCCACCAACACCGAACGCGCACCGCCACCAACAATGACTGCACAGTACACAGAACACGATTACTGGTTGCTAAACAATCTATACGAGTGATGGCACCAGAGGACTGGAATGCTCTACCAACGCTGTTTGACAATCAATAAATTTATTACATTACGTACTGTCCTCGTATCTACCGTATAGTACTTGTTGTATTGTTCTTGTCCTTTTGTACTGCTGTACTGTACTATAATATCTACGTACTGTACATTCTTTCATATTTATAATTTACCCCTGTCAACGATAAACTGTAAGTAGCACGATTGCCAGCGATCTAATCCTGTAAGTACCGATATTATGTTCCTATTTAGTATTTAGCATGTGAAATTAATGAGAACCATGTATTTATCAACTGTGTTTGCCTGAATGTACGTGGTGATTGGTGTAATGGGTCTGCTCGGCCTATTACGATCTACATTCTACACAATCAGTACATATGCATGCAACTCAACCCAACTTAATTTGGCGAATATTATATTATATTAAATTCGAATTGAACTTGCATGCACATTAACATTTTGTATTGTGTAGTATTAGTAAAGGGGACCTTCTAGTAAAGGGGAGCAGGGTCGCCCATTTGGGGGTATTACTGTGGCGGTTAATATGAGACATGGAACTACGCACAACGTCATCTATAAATGTGAATCTGTACTGGCAATGCTATTCGCGGAATTTGTGTTTGTATCCAGTTACTTCAAACCGAACACAGATGTAACAGACATACTACTAGAACTGATAAATACCATAAACTCGATAAGATCTACAACGAACTCTCCTATTATAATGATTGGGGATTTCAACTGCCGCCTCGATACTGGCGAACGTGGAAGCTTACTATGCGATGGTCTTCGATCGGCCGGGTTACATTGTATAACTGACCCAACAGTTCCAACTTACTACAGTTGGAATGGCAGTAGCGTGATCGATCTCGTGTTTGTAGAGCAACAAGTTATAGACTCGGCTACATTAAACGTAAAACCAACAATAAACACTAAACACCAGCGTATTATAATGGAACTCTCCATGAGTGATATTACACAACGCCAACAAAGAACTCCAGCAGTCAGACACATAGATACCGATATACTTGGATCTATTCTCAATCCGGCTGAATTCCAAGTGTTCGCGCTTTCGAAGACCTTTAGCAGTTTAACCTGCCAAAATTTATATGTCTTTTCGTTAATTAAAACCACTTTAGCATACGACAATAATTTATGCTAATACGCAAAACATTAGCCGAAGTCAGCCCATGCGCGATCATTCACCCGATGGATCTACACCCGGGAGACTGAATTCGGATGCTTGAATTGTATTATTACAGTGTAAGGTTGCAGTGTATACCTAATGTATTATTCGATGGATCGTTAATAATTAATCTCT